>BQNB010004423.1:3433-32227 GCA_026074375.1 Tanacetum coccineum | reverse complement strand
ATTTCAAATGGATATTAATAATGCTTTCTTGTATGGTGACTTAAATGAAATTGTTTACATGACTTTACCTCCTGGTTATTTTCCTGCTAATGAGACTAAAGTTTGTAAACTGAATAAGTCCATATATGGTTTGAAACAAGCACCTAGACAATAAAATGCTAAACTTACTTATGCTTTGCTTGAAAATAATTATGTGCAGAGCAAAAGTGATTATAGCTTATTCACTAAGTCTGTTGGTAATACTTTTATTGATTTATTGGTTTATGTTGATGATAAAATCATAACTGGAAATAGTTTGACTGAAATTGACAAGTTTAAACAATTTCTTAAAACTAAGTTTGTGATTAAAGATTTAGGAAAGTTAAAGTATTTCCTTGGTATTGAAGTATTAGAAACTTCTAAGGGTGTTTGTTTGAATCAAAGAAAGTATTGTCTTGAGCTTATTAATGAGTTTGGTTTACTTGCTGGAAAACCTTCTAACTTGCCTATGCAGCCTAATATTTCTTTTTCTAGTGAGACTAGTGATACTAATCTTGTGCTTGATAATATGACTGAGTATCAAAAGCTTATTGGCAAACTGATAAACTTAACCACTACTAGGCATGATATTGCTTACATAGTTTCTTGTATTAGTCAGTTTATGCATAATCCTCTTAGAAGCCATCTGAGAACTACTTTAAAGGTAATCAGGTATTTGAAAGGCTCTCCAAGTAAAGGCATAAATGTGATTAAAGGATCTGCATCTGGTATTGATCTTAAAGCATACTCATATGCAGATTGGGCAAGATGTACTAATACAAGAAGGTTTATAATTGGTTATTGTGTATTTATGTGTGGGTCTTTAGTTTCCTAGAAAAGCAAGAAACAAAACACAATTTCAAAATACTCTACAGAAGTTGAGTATAGAGCACTAGCTTTTGTTACTTCTGAAGTCATTTGGATTCTTAAAATCTTAAAAGATTTAAAGTGTTCTAATCTTTTATCTGTTAAGGTGTTTTGTGACAATAACTCAGGAATTAAGATTGCTGCCAATCCATATTTCATAAAAGAACTAAGCACTTAGAGATTGACTTACATTTTGTAAGAGAAAAGATTATAGTTGTGGTTATAGAAACTTTAAAGATGGAAACTACAAATCAAATTGCAGATATTCTAACTAAGGGATTGGATACAAAACAACACAATATTTTGTGTTATAAATTGGGCTTAATTGACTTGTTTCAGAATAAGATTAAGGGAGGGAGTTAAAAGAATAATCTTATTCTTATTATACTACAGGGACTTGATTCTGCCAATGTTGCATTGTAGTTTATTTTTTGTTTGGATAACTTTGGGCCCAAGATGTCAAGTGTTTAAAGATGGAGGGCTGGAGATGGCTTTGTGGTTTCTTCTGCTGGTATATAAGCTCAGCAAAGGGTTATGACTCATAACCCTAATTATGTTCCCCTCTCAAATATTCATACGCTCCTTTCATTTTGGAAATCAATATTCAATCTTTGATATTCAGTTTCTTTTGTAATAGAACAATCACTAATTAGTTGGTTGAGTCACACTTGGTTTGAGTTCTTGATTAAGATCAAGTTAGTTTGATTTGATTTGTGAGAGTTTGATTAGATCTTAAATTGAGATTCAAGATCATTGTTTATGTTTTAATAAAATTTGTTTAGTCACGTCTGCACATTCAGGGTGTTCGTAAGTTAAATAAAAAGATAACTTCGACGAGTCATATACAAAGTAGTTAAAACTTGCCTAAAAGCTTTTTTATGCATTAAAACGGTTTTCTTGACCATTACACTACAACAATTTCAACTTTTGGCTAGGAAAAAATATAGATACGACTCATGTTGTAGCTAAAGTTGGCACATGGCCCACATATTCAACTCATTTTTTGTGTCAAAGTTTGACTGCATGGCCCACTATTTTAGCTACAACATAAGTCGTCGCTATTATTTTTCAACATTTGCCAACCGTATTTTTGTAATTTACCCCATTTATTCAAAATGAGAAAATATTTTTGCTACGACATCTGTCGTAGCTAAAATAATAGAAGAATTAAAATACTTTTTTATTAATTAAAAATATTTAGATAATATTAATATACACATAAAACATTATTTTCTGTAAAAATGTTTTTGAAAAAATAGAAAATCATCACAGCTACGACATCTGTCGTAGCTAAAGTTGTCCCTTAAAAATTTTCGCTTCCCTCCACACTTTTTTCGTATATATGTTTGATTTTTTAAAAAATAAAAATAAATTTTAGCTACGACAATGTCGTGGCCAAAGTATATAAACATTTAAAAATGTATTACAAATGCATATATTTATATATATTTAAAGCGAATATATTAAGCAAACAAGGCATAAACGAGAAAAAATACAACATAAAATGGCATGTTTTAAGGAGGAGCACTAAAAACACCAAAGAAACTAAATTGATAAGATTATATAGCAAGCAAATGAGAAGCCCATAGGAGAGACATCATATTTTGGATCCAATTATCCCACAAAAATCGGTTCTTAGAGGCCCGTGAGAAGCCAATAGTGGCCCGTGAAAAAATATCTTGGTGACGAATCGCTATCGCTTCCGCCTCCGAGGTCACGTGAAGAATTTTGTTTCTCCATTTCCATATGATCCACATAAAAAACATGCACACCGTGTGAAATAATTTGGCCACATTCTTGTTTGTCGTGAAACCCGTATTACCTTTAAGAATTTGTGACAACAATGGGTTAAACAACGAATGACAACTCTACCAACTCCAAATCTTAAGCAATATGATCTTAATTACAGAACAATAGAGGAAACAATGCTCCCGAGACTCGTCATCCAAACTAAAAAATAGAACATACCAAAATCATTCAAAGTCTATATCCATGTATATATCATTTCACGTATATCAATATCATCTCGACTCGTCCTTTTAGCATACCTTGTATATCAATATCATCTCGAATCATCTATTTAACATATCTTGTATATCAATATTGTCTCGACTCATTCATTTAACATATCTTGCAACTCAATATCATCTAGATTCATTGGTATAACATCTCATGTATATTAAATTATTAATATAATCTTAACTCATCCGTATAACATCTCATATATATCAATGTCATCTCGACTCATCCTTTTAACATACCTTGTATATCAATATCAGTTTGACTAATCCATTTAACATATCTTGTATATCAATATCATTTTGACTTATGAGTTTAACATATCATGTATATCAATAATAACTTAACACATCCGTTTAACCATATAAACAACATAGCCACTAAAATAACTAAAGTATACGAATTACATTATAAAATGAAAAAGCATAAACATTAAAGCATATTGATTAACAATTAACATAAACATACGGATTAGCACATTAAAATAAACATAACGGATTGATTAACATACTAAAAGAAACATACGAATTACTACTCCATACGAAGATTTTCCATATCATTCAAAAGCTCATGAAGCATTGCAGCCGACTGACATGTGTGGTCCTTAGGATGCCTTTCCATTTCCAGTCTTGTCTCCAACATCTTTAGTCTTGCCTCTAACATCTTAATCTTTAGATCTTTGACCTTGCAATTTGAGCACTATGTTGGTACCGATCCAGAAGATCCCGAAGAAGAATTTGGATGTGTTGAAAGTTCATGATAAGAACTTCGATTTGTTGAAGGTCGGGAGAGGAACCGTGAGGCGTTTTTGAAGGTCCAATAAAGAAGGGCTTGCACGGAGTTTTAAGGATCTTGATCATCCTTCCAAATAAAATATTTGACATCCAATAATATTGTTTGATGCTGGTTACAAAGTAAGGAAGATCATAATAAAATGTTCCTCATTGAACGAGGAACATGCATAGTTAAAAGTTTACAAGACTGTGAGGGTGACGTGATTTTCTTAAGCACTATATTTCCTGCTCCACTTGGCATTTTAAGTTTCTAATGGATCCATGGCATAAGACATAATAACACTGGGTTTGGTGGTGTGTGGTGTGTGTTATATGGAGGATAAGAGTTTATGAGGATAGATTTTGTGGGTAGAGGTTAACCAAATTTGGCTCTTATGGTTAAAAATGATGTGCTTTTTCGCGATTAATATGCCAATTCCTTTATAATTGTCGCTATACGTTTTGATAATTCTTGTGGTCCAACTAATTACATTTGATACTAAACCTATGAATTCACCAAATTTTTGTTGCCGTGTTAAGCAGGTTTTTCGCAGGTTCTTTAAGCATGGATGTCGTTGCTTGACTTATGTGAAGTCTATTTGCCTGAACCGGTTTACCAGAAATTTATCTATGTCTTTAATACGTTGTTGAACTTATTTAAGCT
The DNA here is from genome assembly GCA_026074375.1 of Tanacetum coccineum. Taxonomy (NCBI): domain Eukaryota; kingdom Viridiplantae; phylum Streptophyta; class Magnoliopsida; order Asterales; family Asteraceae; genus Tanacetum; species Tanacetum coccineum. Next base: position 27,886 of record BQNB010004423.1, on the reverse strand, counting down.
TCCGCATTTTAACTTTTGAATCTTTTTTTAAAATTTCGATCGATGTAAAAACTTATTAATATTTTGAATTTATGTAAACGGTGTTTTTTTTTAAACTTACCCCTTAGAAGGTTCATTGTTTATGCTTTGTACTTGAGTTATTCAGTGACGTCACGACCGCCGGAACGCTTAAATCGGACGGGGACCTATTTGGGGTGTGACTAGTAACCTACCTAAATACCATTAAACCCAACCTCAGGAAACAAACCATAGCAACATTAGTCATCCCTATGTGCAGCTGATAGACCCACCAACATCATTAGGCAAAGCGTTAGCAAAACCCTCGAAGCCATCTGACCTACTAAACCCATTAACCACAACCTCTGGAAACAGACCTACTAACACCATCATTTATAACTTGAGCAACAGACCACCAGCACATTAGCCACAACACCATTAACCACACCCCAGCACGAACCGTTACACTATTAGACGTGACACCGAACTAGAACCCACTATTACCATTACCATGATATGAGAAGCGAGGAATACTTTCCTTGGGAACGTTTGCTCATGATATAAACCAATTGATAAAAATTAAACTATTAAAATAAGTGGATTTATCTATGCCGAAGATTGGAAACTATAATAGAAAAAAAAATTAGTAGAAGACAAACTACTCTAGAGTATCATCATCGAGCCCCCAAAGCACTATCACAAAACAACCGACGACACAAATATGAAAAACCAAGAAGATCCACAACTAGATTGCATGTGTACTCATCCGAAAACACTATCACAAAACCACCGGAGACACGAATACGAAATAACCAAAGAGATCCACAACTAAAAAGTACACGTTTGTGTACTCATCCACGGCATATCAGAACAAAATTTAGGTAAGGGCTAAACTAAGACATATAGAAACTAAATAAGTCCAATAATAAAGTTTGGGTTATACTTTTGAAATAAATAAGCCCAACTAAACTATACTAAAAATTAGAGATATTGATTGGTTCGGTTATCGGGTTATTCAGTTAATTCGGTTCGCTTAGTTCGGTATAATATAATTTTTTTTATGGATCAACCCAAAACTATATGCACCGAAACCGATAGTTTCAAACGAAATTATATATTTATATGAATTCCATTTTTGGCCAGTTTAGAACTCGGAGTGTCAAACCCATATCCAACCCGATGACCGACTTAGTTGTTCGGTTAGGTTCAGTTTTTGTGAATTCAGTTCGGTTATTACTTCAGTTCATTTATTTTTGGTTCGTTTCGGTTTTTGTCACACAAACACATGAAACACTACCTACATACTTAAAGAAAAACATAAAAACCATAAACGGCAATCCGTATATAATGAGAAAAAAAAATGAAAACAACAACTCGTCCGCAGCGAAGGCGGGGTTCAAAAAATCCTTGTTTGTAAATATATTAAATAATTTTAAATTTATTTATAATTAATTTAAATAATTTTAAAATTATTTTATATAAATTTATAAAAAAAACTGAAAATAACTTTAGCTACGACAATGTCGTAGCTAAAGTTGCCATACCAAAATTTCATTAGCCCGCCACAACATTTTCATTAGCCCGCCAAAACTCTTAGCTGAGGCAGAAATCGTAGCCATTACACTAGAAGACCAAAACATTTTTTTCTGTAAATAAATTACCAAGCTATTTTGACCTTTGACAATAAACTTTAGCTTCGACAATGTAGTTGCCAAAGGTTAGCATATGTCATATCAGATTTGATTCACCTAACACTTTTACACCCAAACCTTCTCTAAAATACACGCGAAATCACTACTATATACACAAAAATTTACCACCAATTTTGACAAAAAACATACACGAAAATACCACCACACTCCCGCACCAGTGGGCACTTGTGTTTGTTAATTATGCTAAATCATCACATTTTGGACAACATTCTCAATTATGTATGGTAATGGGTTTTTTTTTGTATTTTGTTTTTTAATTGTTTTGTTTAATTCTAGTTGCGTAACTCTAGTGTTTGGTGTGTGTGTGTTTGGTTAGCACCAGTCGGACAACCGCTGCCACCAACATCCGGTCACCACCGCTTTGTTTGTTTAAAGTTATCGTTTCATAATTTTTTTGTTTAATTCTAGTTGTGTATACTTAGGTTTATTTGTAGTGTGTGTCTTGGGTTAGCACACAGTTGGGAACAACACAACCGGACTACACAGTTTTGGACATACGACCACCACAGCCGTACTACCGCAGTTGGACCACCACCGACCAGCCGGACTACTGAAATATGTAAGCATTGAACATGTTCTAAGTTTGTATCAAAAGGAAATAGGAAAAAAAAAAGTAGGCCTTTGGTTTAGTAAAGAGATGGAAGGAAACAATTTTGCGTAGCGTGATCGTTTGTTATTTAAAGAATCCTCTTAACGGACCTTTGGATCTTATCGATTCAGACAAAACATGGGGAAAAGTGCGTTTGTTTTTTTTGGTTCGTTCAAACACGGTCAGAGGCGTAAGCCTCTTGACGGACCAGACTTGCTTTCTTATGCATATTCCTTCATATTAAGTCATGTTCACAAGTTGCAAATGTTTATTCCGTTATTCTTGCTCCAGGCTACACTTATGAATATAAAATAAAAGTTCTTAGATATATTGTTATTGTTCTTGTTAAAATAGAAGGTTGAGTAGCATACATGTTAGGATTATGTTTGAGTAGCGAGTCTATCATCCTGAAAATCTTGAATGCTTCATAAAATTATGTTTGAGTAGCAGCCTCATCGGTGAAGAATGCCCAAAATCGATCCAAGAACAAGACCCCCACCTACCAAGGATCGAAGTCATATGCTCAAGGCCGACATGAATTCGTATGACTCTTTATTATTTTTATTTTTTTTATAATATTTTGTATAGTAGGTGTTTATATTTTCTATATATAGTTCATTTTTTAATTTTTTTATATTGTTTCTATATAGTTTAAAAAACATAAGCGTTACGAGGACTTGGTTGACCACTGGAGGCGCACACATACAGATAGAACCGGCCGTTTTCATTCTTGGGAATCCAAAGAGCTCTATGTAAGTAAATTTTTATCCTAACACGCGTACTCGAATGAATGACCTATTTTTTGCTTATGCCTTTGTTTATAACTTACGCTATATTATTGAGGTATTATTGTTATGGTTATTAGTGATTCAAGTAATAAAATACATGTGCTGATGTAATGTTGGTACTTTTGATGTTCCCATGCACCAGCTTCTTTTCTTGACCATACTAGCTTTAGCATGTGAGAGTTCGCCTTTGTATACCTTCCAATCTCTTCCACTTCCAACACAATTATCTTGACTAAATTCTTGTGTGGCCACTTTGATATATTCGAGCGAAATTTCGAGGTCTCTCTTGAGGCTTTCCTGTGATAAATGGAACTTCCAATCAAATTTCCATAAATCAAAATATTTGAAAGTTTTATTTAATATTAAGCTATCTTTATCAGCTTATAATTTTCACACTTATTGATTTAGAAAGAGTTGTAGGCATCTATATGTTTGTACTAGCATGAAACTTTTTTACACATAAGTATAGAGAACAATTAATTTGCAACACTTCAATTATGCGTGCAAGTAATTTGCTTGTGGCTGCTGGTTGTTTGGCTCATTGTGATTATCTTTCGTCATCTCAATGCCTAAGTCTGCTGTTTGGTTCTTTAGTGGTACTACATTATAGCTTAGTATTGTTTTGGTCTTCTGCTGTATTGTTTTGAAGTGGTATCTGCTTTATTAATTTTTTTTTGAACTACACAGGCAAAAATAAAGGCGATCCAGGAGGATGTAAAAGCAAAAAGAATCACGTTCAAGACGGATAAAGATATCGTGCGTGAGGTCATTCAGAGCACCAATCGGGGGCATGAAACTGGTGTGGGAAGGTTGTTACCGGGGACGAGCTCGGGTTCTAGTATCTCACAACCGGCCTCGGGATATTGTACGCAGGAAGAAGCTGATAGGTTGAGAAAAGAAAATGAGGAGTTTAGAAAGGCAGTTCAAAGTCAACAACTCGAATGGCAAAAGTTTGTGAATCATTTCAACGCTCATCAAACAGGTACTTCTTCACAGTATCCCGTCCCCAATCTCTACACTCCCGAAGTGTTTTCCAGCCTCAATTATAGTCCTCCTAACTTTGACGGTTACCGCCCGACCTTTGATCATGGAAGTACTAGCCAGATTGTGCGTGATGCTGATTTAGATGGTGATGATTTAGATGTTGATTGTGATAATACGGGTGATGGTGATGGTAGTGGTAGTTTAGATGGTGATGGTAGTGGTAGTTTAGATGGTGATTCTGGTGATGATTCTAATGATGATTATAATGAAGCTTGTGACGAAGACTAGTAGTAGTAGTATTTTGTTAGTAGCAGTAGACTACTAGTAGTAGTATTTTCTGATTTGACTTCCTTTTGGAATGTGTATTCTCGTAATGGTATTTGACTTGTTGTAACGTTATATATGGAATACTAGGACTTCTTTTGGTTGTTTTGAAATGAAGTGGACGGATGAATTTAGTATCATAGTTTTGGGTTATTTACAGGCTTCGTTTTGGTAGATTTTTTCCGAAAAAATGTGGAAAACAGCAGTACGTGGCGACGACGCGTGTCGTAGCTAAAGTGACGCAAACATTTTTTGTAGTGTCAACTTAGCTACGATAAATGTCGTCGCTAAAGTATTAACATTTTTTAAAATATATATATAATTAATAAATAATTTAAATAAATAAATTAAATGAAAATTAAGAAATCAATTTAGCTACGACATAAATCGTCGCAAACAAAAATTAAAAGTTTATTTTACTGAACAATATTTTAAATAAATTGTTTAAAATAAATAATGGAAATAACTTTAGCTACGACATATGTCGTCGCTAAGTTGGGAGGGCCCACACTCGTCAAAGGTTTGTGGTGAGTTTTTATGGGACCCACTTATCGTAGCAAAAGTCGATGAAAAGTCGTAGCAACGTTTCTTAGCGACGGGGCTACTACGATAGCAGTTTTGCTACGATATATCGTAGCAAAGTAACTTGGCTACGAGATTTTCCTATTTTTGGCTACGACATGTGTCGAAGCCAAAAGTTGAAATTGTTGTAGTGATTTTTATAATCCAATTCTTTTAAACACGTCCAACAATACTTGTTTCAATTAATTAAATCTGAACTTTGATGCATTTTCAGACACCTAATAATTTTTTTGAATGGCATTTTTTTATAAAACTAGCAAGACGCAAGAAAAACATACAAGAAGAAAAAGATTATAAAGATACGATACAGGCCAATCTAGCATCAACATATCACTACAAAAAAAGTTGAATTCTCCACGGTCTTTTTTCTACAGTATAGTTAACCGTAGGCTTTTTTTTATATTGATCCAAATTTTGTCACATTTATATGTGTCACAAATCTTTTAAAAATAATCCACACATATAAGTGTGTACATTACAACAAAGCTACACTTAAAAGTGAAGAAGTTTTTTTATTAAAACGCCACACTTATTAGTGTAGACATTATGATACTTTTCCACACTTTTAGTTGTGAATATTTAACAATGTTTACATGTTTTGTAATTTTTCCACACTTTTACGCGTGGACATTCAAAAAATGTTTCTACACTTTTAACTATAGGCATTTTGATAATATTTCCACACTTATATGTGCAGAAAAATTTGTCACACCCATTATTACCTCATATAACAAAATTTGGTCATTATAATTTTACACATTTTTAAGCGTGGACATTTAACTTTAAAAATGTGGATAATTCAACTAATTTTTTGTAGTGTATACGTTCAATTCCTACCGGAAATGATTTTCTAATACTATTAAAAATGTGAGAGATATTTAAATTCTCTATATAATCCAAGTAGTTGATTGGATGACAAGAAGCATTTGGATCGACATCAAATCCACGTCAATTCACAACCATCTTTCATAAGCTAGTAGCAACCTTGCAAACGAGAAGACATTAGTTCGCTTCCATTGCCTCATCACACACCAGACATAAAAACCACTATCATTTATTATCCCAAACTTAACATATTACCACTGTTAGATTTTGATTCTTAAATGCCAATCAAAATAACATGGGTTTCTTTGCAAAGGCTCACCGTTTTCCTTAGGAGCGACACCGATTCTATTTATGTATATCGAACCAACATTCATTGGTCTTGAAATTTATCACCGAGGATAGCACACACATCTAAGTTCTCTTCCCTCCAAATTATATGTTGAGTTGTGAAGACTGATATAGGCCCCGATGTGTGTGGTGCAGGTGGCGCAACCTTAAGTTAATCTAGATTCAACGATAGCTCAGCAGATCACGCCGTTCAGATAGAGTAGGATAGGTCGTCCAGCGACTCTAGAACATGTTGCGTCATGTATCGTTGGAAGAGAGGCCTATTGTAGTACTGGGTTTGAGGGGAGGATTGTTGGGTGCAAACCCAATCCCACATCGGTAGAATAAGTAAACTGAAGATGGGTTTCACACTTATAAATACCCCTCTCATTGTAATTGTAAACTTGGATCTGGGTGTGTGTGTTTGTACCCCGTGCAGTTTAGCACGGGTCGTGCAGTTTAGCACGGGTCGTGCAGTTTGGCACGATCGTGCAGTTTGGCACGAGCCTGAGCAGTTTAGCTCAGAGCTTAATAATATCTCTCTGGTTTGATCCCGTGGACTGCCACGACTATCCTAGTCGTGGATACCACGTTATATCTTGTGTCGATTATATTCCGCATTTACTTTCCGTAAGCCTTGTTTGTATTCTTTGTTTGTTCGAGCGGTGTGTGCAGGAGCTATATACCGTACAGAGATCTGTACAGAGGTGTGTACAGGTGTCATATACTCTAACAAAGTGGTATCAAGAGCCAGGCTATGATAAACAATGACAGAAGATGGTAAGTTAAAGATCGACAATATGATGGTTATGATTTTTGTTTCTATAAGATGTAGATCGAAGACTCTCTATATCATAAGAAGCTTTAGTAGCCTTTGGTAAAGTCCAAACCTACAGGTATGAAGGCTTTTTTTATTATTATCTTCATAGCCCTAGAGTTTGTCAAGCACTGTTACAGCAGTTAGTGGTTCGTGTAGAACTACTAAGCTAACGTTCAAAGAAATTCAAGATTTGATTCTTTGTTGAAGATATCCGTCGAAAGACATCCAAAGAATATACGAATTATTTGTTAAGTGCAGAGGATACACATACAGGGGCAGAGGGTACGACGGAGGGTAGGAAGCAGAACTGAAACAAGTTAAAATCATGGAAGATAGGAAAGATAAAGTACAGGCAGAATATCATGTGTTAGAATTTCAACCAGAAGGGCCACTTTCAAAATTAGTGTTCGAAGCTTGTAGCCTCTAAGGATAAGGTGGTTAACATAGCAGTTGGAGACTTTGATGACGCATTGGTTTGTTGCGTTGAGAATACGGTTAAGGATCGTATATGGATTCTGGTGCATCGTTCCATGCTACCTATTGCAAAGAAGAGTTAGAAAGGTTCAAGCTACGCTCTGGTAAGGTTCGTTTAGCAGATGACAAGACTCTAGACATTGAAGGCATTGGGGATGTTGTCCTCAAAACTTCTTTTGATACAAGTTGGACTTTGAAAGATGTTAGGTACATTCCAAGCCTAAAGAGAAGGTTAATCTCAGTTGGGCATCTTTAGGCTTCGAAGATCAGCAGTGGAAGGTTACTAAAGGTAGTTTGGTGGTACACCCCGAGGGGATTGACGCAATTATTAATGGTAGTGGTAGTGCAGCTGTGTAACACCAATGACTTGGTGATATGAGCAGGAATGGTATGATCATGTTAGCTTCCAAAGGCAGCGTTCCAGATGTACGAAAGGTAGATATCTAATTCTGTAAGCCAGGTAGTTTGGGGAAACAGAAGAATCTTTCCTTCATAATGTCAGTAAAGACACGAAATCTGTAGAGGTTGGAGCAAGTTCATACAGAAGGCTATGGTCCTACATTTATTACATCAATCTAAGGCACCCGCTACTATGATACTATTATCGAAGACTGCAGCAGGAGTTGTGGTAGGTATAATGCAAACCTTTAGGTGAAGTGTTTGAATTCTGATAATGATGGAGAGTATAGTAGCTGACCGATTAAGTTTTGTGTCGAGAATGGGATTGTGATGCTGAAAATGGTCCTGGAAACACCTCTCTAGTTTGGTGTTGCTAAAAGATTAAGCCGAACATTCAGAGCATAGAGCATGGGGCTTCGTGTAGAGGCTCTGAGATATTATAGGCAGATTCAGTTAGTACGGCCTACTTAATCTACCGCATACCCTACGTTCTAATAGGGTTGCATATTCCAGAGGAGGAATGGCGAGGGAAGGATACTAGTCTCAGACACTTGAAGATATTTGGTTGTGACTCATTTGTTAATGTGAAAGATGTTTGTAGAGAAGCCATGAAATGTACATTCATAGGCAACGGCTCAGATGAAATGCGATACAGCTTTCGAAATACTAAGAGTCACTAGGTTATCCGAAGCAGAGATATTACATTTGTGGACTCGATTTATAGAGCTAGGTCTGCGACATATTTAATTAACTTAACGAAGCCAATACAAAAGAGTCAAGTGGTGTTAGTAGACATTCCAAAGAACCTTACAGAGAATGATAGCATAGTTGCAGAGCATGGGTTGAGTTCAGAAATCACTCAGAGCCTAGGTAGGAGCTCAGATACGAGTTAGGGGTCCAGAAACAGTGGGAGCTTCAAGGATAGTGGAAGATCAGATGAAGAAGACTCTCAAGATAGAGTATCCTCTAAGGAGGGAGGCTCCAAGACTTCACAGTTATGAAGATCCACTAGAGAGTCCAAGGCTTCGGTAAGGTACTCTCCATTAGCAAACTATTTTCTACTGACATAGAATGGTGAACCAGAGTCTTATTCATAAGCCTTGAGTAGCAAAGAATCCGTACAGTGGAAGAAGGCTATTAATGAAGAGATGGTTACACTTGAAAAGAACTAGACGTGTTCTTTAGTCAGATTACCATCATGAAAGAAGGCATCACAAAGATTGTGGATGTTCAAGGTCAAAGAAGATCAGAATAACAGCGAAAGGTACGAGGCTCCATTAAGTATTGTAGCTGCATGAGCCTTCTTATGTGGGATCCTTGAATGATACATCTACACAGCACAAAAGCGAGGGTTTTTAGCTAGCTAGGTAGAAAGAAAACCTTGAGTGCAAATTAAAGAAAATTATGTATGGATTAAACCAAGCACCGAGTCAATGGTACTTGAAATTTGACAGTTTTATGCAGAGGACAGGGTACAAGAGATGTGCAATAGACCATTGTTGTTACTTTAAAAAAAAGTTGGTTCGTCCTCCATTATATTACTGTTATGGTGATGACATTGTTGGTGACATGTCTCGACACTGGCACAAAACTCCAACACAGCCTAAGTGGTAGTTGCCCTTAGTGTTCAAGATGAAGGATAGATGCTCTGAGAAGCGTGTGCTTGGTTATGTGCTTACAATTTGTGTAACAACAGTCAAGTGGGAGTCTAGACTACAGAAGAGTATCACTATGTTAACTATAGAAGTCTAGTTTATGGCAGTTGCATAAGCAAGCAAAGAGTTGATATGGTTGAAGAAGTCTCTTAAGAAGTTAGACTGAGCTCAGGCAGAAAGTGTTTAATACTATGACAGATATACTAAGAGTTTGATTCATCTTGTGAAGAATCTAAAGGTTTGCAGTTGGGCAAAGCTTGTTTGGATATTGATAAGTGAAGGGTCCTTATCTTTGTTAAAGATTCTTATAACGAAGAGCCTAGCAGAGATGTTCACCAGGTTAGTGTTGAATGAGAAGTTGAAGTTCTACGCGGCTTCAACTGGCCTCCGAGTGAATTAATAACGGAGGATGGTTTCTTACTAGAGAGAGGTTATTCCTAGTTTAATGATGTTAGTTCAGGATACCTTGTATCGAAAGTCTCCTAGCCCTATGTTTGGTTAGTGAAGCGTGTTCCTTATGTTTGGCGATACAGAAAGGTTAGAGCAGTAGCATTGTTTAAGGGAAGGTTATTCCTAGTTTAATGATGTTAGTTCAGGATACCTTGTATCTAAAGTCTCCTATCCCTATGTTTGGTTGGTACAGCGGTGTTTCGTATGTTTGGCAGTACAGAAAGGTTAGAGCGGTAGCATTGTTAAAGGGATTGTAGTTCAAAGTTTACAAAGATTACTTAAGATGGAGAGCAGTAAAGTGATCAGCCTCTAAGTGGGAGATTGTTGAGTTGTGAAGACTGATATAGGCCCCGATGTGTATGGCGCAAGTGGCGGAACCTCAAGTTAATCCAGATTCAATGATATCTCAGCAGATCACGCCGTTCAGATAGAGTGGGATAGGTGGTCCAGCAACTCTAGAACATGTTGCTTCATGTATCATTGGAAGAGAGGCCTATTGTAATACTAGGTTTGAGGGGAGGATTGTTGGATGCAAACCCAATCCCACATCGATAGAATAAGTAAACTGAAGATGGGTTTCACACTTATAAATACCCCTCTCATTGTAATTGTAAACTTGGATCTGGGTGTGTGTGTGTTTGTACCCCATGTAGTTTAGCACGGGGCGTGCAATTTAACACAGGTCGTGCAGTTTAGCACGGGTCATGCAGTTTAGCACGATCATGCAGTTTGGCACGAGCCTGAGCAGTTTAGCTTAGAGCTTAATAATATCTCTCTGGTTTGATCCTGTGGACTGCCACGACTATCCTAGTCGTAGATACCACATTATATCTTGTGTCGATTATATTCCGCATTTACTTTCTGTAAGCCTTGTTTGTATTCTTTGTTTGTTCGAGTGGTGTGTGCAGGAGCTATTTACCGTACAGAGGTCTGTATAGTGGTGTGTGCAGGTGTCATATACCCTAACATTATAACTAAGGAGTGTGCCTACTTCAATTATTTTCATCACCTCATCATTAAAATTGTCAACTTAATGTCTGAATGTGTTAGTGTTGTTATGTCGTTAAGGAGCCTAGTGTTGCATCTTACTATTTTTGAGTCACTATTAGAAAGAGAATGATTCGAAGAACTAGTGGTTTTGAGATTGTTATTTTGTTGTTGTTTGGTGGAATCTCATTTACCGGCGGAATGTGACACTCAGGTAGTTCGTGTTACAATGCTTGATTGGGCTTTCAGGGTAGGATAAATGTTGAGATAAAGTTCGAAAAAAATAAGTGGAAAGTACAAAGACCCGTGTTAGATACTGTGTGGTGTTAGAGTGTGAGATAATCCTAGATATCTTACTAGAATCGTGTTTAGTTCACTTTCCGTATAAAGTATTTTGACCCTATAGATGCCTAGGTTGTACGAAATTCTTATCAATATAATTCTAGAAGAGAACACTTTGTATTCCAGGCACAAGATTACAAAGAAAAAATAATAGAGGAATTGTGTGTGAGATTTTTGTTCTATTTCTTGAAACACAATGTTTGTGTATGTACAAGAAAAAGGTGACAGTTTCGAGTAGTTAGAGTTGGTTAAAACCGTATTTATAACCAACTGTCATAGACTTTACGGCGTAACACAAGTTGTTACGGCGTAATGTCTATACAAATTTCACTTGTTACGGCGTAACCATCATTGGTTACATCGTAATCAACAAACCTTTGATAATGGCTAAAGATTACGTCGTAACCTATACGACAAGGTTACGTTGTAATCAACCCCAAATATCCTTGTCCCTTACCCTACAGGATTATGGCGTAAACATATAGTTTACGGCGTAAACTCTGCATTTCCTGTCTTGATAGATTTCATATTAGCTCAACGAGTGTGCACTCCGCACTTCCCATAACGGTATCCGAGTACGACATGAAATCTCATTGTTTCCTAGTGTAAATCATTCTATACCTAATGGCCGTCGATGACACTAAAAATCTTTATATATATCTCTAGTATATTACTATTTTAGTCGCGCTCGACAAGCGGTCGCGCGCTCACGCTCTCTCTCTCAATATATTAAAGATATATGCAATTATGTTATAGCAAACATAACGAAACTAACGAATGCATAAATGAAAATGTATTGCGATTGAATTTTCATCTTAGTATAATAAACATTACAAATATTTAAAAATCGGGGTGTCGTAACGATTGAACCCGTCAATCCATTTGAATACCTGAAGATACTATACACATAAGTTTCTACAACACTCTAATGTTCGTTTACTTGACACTATTACAATCTATGTGTCGTAATCCATTAATGAACATATAGGAAGCCAAGTCTAAGTTTCTTGAAGCGACAAAACTTCATGTTCACATAGGTGGTCCTTTTAGTTCTTGCACCTACATTTGCAATTTTTCAAAAGAACCATTAAGAAGGTAAACTTCAACCTACCATTACTTGCAGGTCTGAACACATACCTCAGGAAGATAAATACATGTGCTCCAATCTCTAGCTATGAGCTTTCCGCATTGAATTCAGCTTCTAATGTTGTATTAGAAGGGAATTAGGTATCTCACAAGTAGTAGATTTAGATGGACTTTAATCCTATCCCTATCACTAACTTAATCACTAAGTCCCTAGCTAAACCCTTCATCAAGTAGTCAGTTAAATTATTTATGACCGAACAAACTCAATAGAAATCACACCATTCCTGATTAGTTCTCTAATCATACTATGTCTAACACATAAGTGTCTAGACTTTCCATTATATATTTGACTATATGCTTTAGCCAATGTGGCAGCACTATCACATCGAATAGAAATTGGTGTTATTGGTTTTGGCCATATTGGAATCTCATGTATCAAGTTTCTTTCCTTTTTTTTAGCCATTCGCTTCCTTTACCAGACAGCTCAGCCATTGCCTACAACTCATATTCCATAGTATAACCAGTGATGTAATGTTTGCTTTTTGGAAGCTAGAGATGATTGAGAGATTACCTCCCCTACCCAAGCAGGAACACCCATCCACTAGTAGAAGATGAATCTTCAACATGATTTATCCAGCTAGCATCTGAATAAGCTTCTAACACCGAAGGATATCCAACATATGATAAACCATAATTCATAGTACCTTGCAAGTACTTGAATACCCTTGTTATTGCATGCCAATATTGTCTACTAGGGTTACTAGTAAACCTACTAAATCTACCAATTGCATAAGCAATATCCGGTTTAGTACTTGTCATGGCATATATTAAACAGCCAATAGCTTTTGAGTATTCGAGCTGATCCACAAGTTTACCTGTATTCGACTTAAGCTTTTCTACCGGATCCATAAGAGTACTCACCGGAGAACAATCTTCACGGTTAAATTTCTTGAGTAGTTTCTCAATGTAATGAGATTGTGTAATTACAATCCCTTTATTCTCACGTTTAATCTTAATACCAAGAATAACATATGCTTCTCCCATATCTTTCATTGAAAACCTTGATGACAAAAACTTCTTAGTTTTATCAACTTGATTTTGGTTGGTGCCAAAAATCAACATTTCATCAACATATAAACAAATTATAACACCTTTACCGAAGCTATCAAATTTGCTATATACAACAGTTTTCAGATTGGTTTAAAAGAAAACCACTTGACAACACAACCTCGTCAAACTTTTGATGCCATAGAGAGAGAGTAGAGAGAGTAGATGTATCGCCCATACAACGACTCTTGACCAGATAGAGAGATAGATAGTAGAGAGAGAGTTCATTTACCTACCGGCATAATCAATCCTTCCGGTTGCTTATATACACTTCTTGTCCAAATCACCATTTACAGAATGATGTTTTGACATCCTTATGGATCACTAGATTGTGAATAGGCTGCTAAAGCTACACAACAGTTCAACTAGTAGTGATACGAGCAACTGGTGCGTATGGTTATCGAAAGATAAATCAATCCCTTCAGAGAGTGAGATGTTAAAGCCTTGGATTACCAATCGAGCCTTGAACTTGTCAATTGTTCCATCGACTTTTATCTTCCTTTTGAAGATCCATTTGCAACCTAAAGGTAAATCAGATAAGACCCATGTATTATTTTCCATAATATAACCAATCTCATCATCAATTGCTTCTTTCCAGAAAGCAGCATCACAAGATTGCATAGCTTCATTATAGGTTCTAGGATCCTCCTCAATACTATAGCAGTACAGAGTATTATGATCTAATTTGATCTCTTGATCCCTCAACTAAGTATAGTTGAAAATTAGAACCATATGATCTAGCTTTTCTAACTCTTTTACCTTTACGAGGTTTAGGAGTCTCACTTGGGAATGACCATCCCTTTTAGATTCATCATAATTTGGTATAATATCCTTTGGCCTAGGTATTGAAGAGAAACGATTCTCATCAAAGATTGCATCTCTTGATTCTATAATTAAATTAATAGAAACAGAGTTATTAGGTTTAATAACATAAAACCTATATGCCTTGGAATGCTCAACATATCCAACAAAGATGAGAGAGATATATGAGATATGAGATGTCTGATCCAAAGTTTTCCTTTTTGGGTCTGAAAGCCTAGCAACGGCCCTACAGCCCCAAACCCGCAAAAATGACATGTTGGTTCATTTCTTATACCAAAGTTCATATGGAGTAGTCTTGTTCCTTTTATTAAGAACCCTATTCAATAAATATCAAGCCGTTAGAGAGAGATAGAGAGAGTAGAGATAGACCCCAGAACTCCTCAATCAAACCACCCCCCCCCCCCCCCCCCCACGAGTAATATAACATGGAATATTAACACATTCTCGTCCCATCTCAAGAGGTATATTTTTTCCTTTAAGCACACACACGTGTCTCGCGCCGCTGTGGTGTGTAAGGAGCTATAGTTTCATGAATGATTCCTACAGATTGGAAAAATACAGGATCATAATATTCACCACCTCTATCTATGCGTAAATTTTTAATTAAGTTATTTTGTTGCAATTCAACTTCTGTTTTATAAATTCTAAAATTATCAAGGGCTTCATCTTTTGCATGTAAATTATCAAGGGCTTCATCATAGCAGATCCTAGAGGCATCATCTATAAAAGTTATAACATACTTTTTATTGCCCAAAGATGGTGTAGCATGAAAATTACATAAATCACTATGTATCAATTCAAGTATGATAGGTTTCCTTGTTATACTTTTAAATGGTTGTCTAGTGATTTTTGTTAACATACAAGTAGTATATTTTTCAGGATTTTCATCAATAGCATGTATTAAATCATCTTTAGACATTTCAAGCATTCTTTTATAGTGCACATGTCCTAAACAAGCATGCCATAATGAGGCATTAACAACAGTAGAAGAAGACATATAAACAGAACCAGAATTATCAGGAACTTTATTCAAGTTTAACATAAACATACCATTGTTATAATAACCAAATCCTACAAACACACCAGACTTCGATAAGATATACTTATCGGATTCATACACTTGTTTGTATCCACACTTATTTAATACAGGACCAGAAATCAAATTCTTATGAAGTTTTGGAACATACAACACGTTAAACAAAGTAATAAATTTTCCTAAACTAAATTCTAGCACCACACTTCCTTTTCCATGAACAGGAGCGAAATGATCATCACCCATGTAAAGTACAGACCCGTCTTCCACCAGTTCATACGTCTTAAACCAGCAACGATCTTTACAAACATGAGTTATGGCACCAGAATCAATCCACCACGCAATTGCATTAACCTACGCATAAAATGCTTTAGAAATTAGTGAAACATAATATTTAACAATTCGGTTCCAAACATGCACTAAATTCTGACCTTGGTCTTGGGATTGGTCTTTAGACCCCTTTCTCGAATGATCAGCATTTGCGTTGTTCTTTTTACCACTACGACAATCTCTTTTGAAGTGACCAGTCTTGCCACATTTCTAACATTCCAACTTAGGTTTCTTGTTGGAACTAGAACCACTGTTGTTCTCTTTGAAACTACGTTTCTTTCCTTTGTTTTATTTGTTGTTCTTATTCTTACCCTTTTTAGTCATATTCACAGAGGGTCCATCCACTTCTTTACCCATGCCCTTATCACTGTCTTGTGCCTTTAGAGATTCCTCTATGCGCAAGTGACTACCAAGTTGGACCAAAGACAAATTGTCTTTACTATGTTTCAAAGTATGTTTGAAATCCTTTCAGGAAGGAGGCAACTTATTAATTACACTTGAAACAGAAATTGATTCATCCATTTTCAAGCCATGTTGTGTGTTTTGTCCAAGGATCCTAAGGAGTTCATTAAACTGTTCCATGACGGGTCTAGAATCGACCATCTTGTAATTATTAAAATTACTCACAAGGAACTTCTTACTAGAAGCATCCTCTGCCATGTACTTGGATTCGAGTGAATCCCATAACTCTTTAGCTGATTCAACATTCTGATATATATCAAAGAGAGGGTCAGACATACCATTCAATATGTGTCATATGAATATGTAGTCATCATTCTCCCACTTTGCTCTTCGCCTTATCGATTCCACTGTATCATCTTTCATCAATTCTGGCATCGGTGTAGTCAATGCATAAACCACCTTCAAAGTCGTCAACAAGAAATGCATCTTCTTCTGTCATCGCCTAAAATCATGCCCCTCAAACTTATAAAGTTTCCCAAAGTTTGTTGTCATCTCTTTCATCGTACTTCCTCCAACCATGATTACCATAAGAAAAATACTTTATACGATTGTTAGATACTGTATGGTGTTAGGGTGTGTGATAATCCTAGATATCTTACTAGAATCATGTTTAGTTCACTTTCCGTATAAAGTAGTTCGACCTTATAGATGCCTGGGTTGCACGAAATCCTTAACGGGATAATTCTAGAAGAGAACACTTTGTATTCTAGGCACAAGATTACAAAGCAAGAATAATAAAGGAATTTTATGTTAGATTTTCGTTCTATTTCTTAAGACATAATGTTTCTGTATGTGTATACAAGAAAAAGGTGACAGTTTTGGGTAGTTAGAGTTGGTTAAAATCGTATTTTATAACCAACTGTCATAGACTTTACGGCGTAACACAAGTTGTTACGGCGTAATGTCTATACAAATTTCACTTGTTATGGCGTAACCATCATTGGTTACGGCGTAATCAACAAACCTTTGATACTGGCTAAAGATTACGCCGTAACCTATACGACAAGGTTACACCGTAATCAACCCCAAATATCATTGTCCCTTACCATGCAGGATTACGGCGTAAATATATAGCTTACGGCGTAAACTCTGCATTTCCTATCTTGATAGATTTCATATTAGCTCAACGAGTGTGCACTCCGCACTTCCCTAACTCGTATCCGACCCGAACATGAAATCTAATTGTTCTCTAGTAAATCGTCATTACCTAAATGGCCGTCGATGATACTAAAATCACCAACAACACGTAGTAGAGATAGTGGTTAGCTTGAGAGTCATGTGAACTAAGAATATTACCGGATAAAAACTAAACTTTCATAAAAGTGTTTAAGAATATACGTATATGATGGAGTATATCATATATTTTCTAAGTTTTTGGTACAAAATTTAGGGTAATAGGTTAGTCTAAGACTTGCTAGAAATGGAATTAAGAAGCTTAGCACATCAGTCACAAGGAAACAGTAAATTTAAGTGATTATAGCCTAAAAACAAGGGTTAAAGTAGTTGCAAACTTGCACTCGTCATATTTCTTTTTAGTTTAATGTCGGCTTAGAGCATACGGTGTGGTGAAAATTATCACTCGCCAATCCCATGTGGCACTCGCCATTGCATCACCACCACACCACTCCACTCGTCAGTCACTCGCCATTCCTTCGCTAAACAAGGTTTCGTTGGTTAAACGACGCAAAAAACGACAAGAAACAAAAGAATACTACCGTTTGTAACGGCTAGTATTTTAAATGAATTGGGTATATTTTTTTTTATCCACTCCTTTTATTATAAATATAACACTTTCACTTCATTTTTAAAACACAAAATCACACAAACCTTCTAATAATTCTCTCAAAACACAAACAAGAAAATGTCTCAAAATCCAAATGAGCAAGGGTATTTCACTAACCTCCTCAATCCCAATCCGTCATAACAACAAGAAAATGCCTCAAACCCATCTACACCATCGTCACAAAACTCAATTTCTTCGTCGTCATACCAACAATATCCTGCTTTTGGTACGCAATATGCCATGCCTCAACTGTCACCCAAACAAATTTTTCGGCAACAACAACAAGCGTTTCATAACCCCCAACTCAACAACCAATTCCAAAATCTCCAACATCAACGAAATGCGCCATTCTAAAATATCTAAAAACAACCAGAAGCTTTTCAACAATCACAACCTCAACCCCAATTCAATGAATCACAACCACAACCACCCACCAAAGATAACCGTAAGGGCAAACGAATGGCGAAATGAGCCACGGTAGATTTGGCCGAGGACGATGAGGAGGAAGAGCAGACTCGTCAGTGTGCACGTTGGACACGTGACGAAGAAATTTTGCTAACTCAGTGTTGGATCGAAACCTCCGAGAACGGTCAAATCGGAGCTGACCGAACCGATGATTCTTTTTGGGGACAGATTATGCAAGATTTCAACAATGGTACAACTTAAGGTTATCGTACCAAAAATATGCTTACGGTTAAATAGACTAGGATAAATGGTGATTGCCAAAAGTTCAACGCTATTTACAAACATCTTGAATGTAAAAGCAGGAAAAATGAGGCTGATCATATAGAGACTGCAAAGGTCACTTTTGCATCTTAACATCCAAAGGAGAGAAAGTTTATGCTAGAGCACGCGTGGCATATTTTAAAAGGTCACTCCAAATGGGACGCGTCGAAACCCCTTGTGTTAGCCTCAACATGTTGAGCCGAACAAGGAAGCTCGGCTATGAAACATGGAAGCTCAGTCTTTACTTAATTATATCTTGTAATACGCTAGAAAGGGTAAACGGGCTTGCTTATGTAAGCTAATTGGTCACGTGTTATGGGTTAAAGCCTAAGTAATCCCGAGCCCGGCCCGTAGAAAGCCCATTGGCGTGTAAGCCTTATGGTGTAGGTATACAAACTCTTTTCCACCAAGGAAAAGGGTGTTGGTTCTCATTTGTTTATACACACATTTGTAAGCAATCAACCATTCACTTTCTCTCTCTTGTTTCTTTCTCTAACCTCTCTTTACAATTCTTCTTATCTTCTTATCTTTATTTCTTACTTTGATCATGAAGTGTAAGTGATTCTTGGTTCTTAATAAGTGGTATCAAGAGCTAACCGAGGGTGTTTTATATTGTGTTTGTTGATATGTTTTTACATCTTATTTTAAGCTCATTTCAGTTTATCTTCGGGGCTTATTTGGTCACAAAAAAACCATGGCTGAAAGTTTTTTGAGTGTTGTTGTGTGCATCAGTCTTATATCAGTCCTTTGTTTTTACCTTTTGATGAGTTTTTGTGGTAATTTTGTTGTCCAAAACTTATCCAACAAGCAGATTTGGTTACAACTTATTTTAAGCTTATGCTGAGGGCTTATTTCTTAGAAAAGTACCCACAGTTTGATGACTGCTTATTATACGCTTATGTTTCGTGTGTCAAACTGGTCTTAGGACTTATTTGATGCTAATCTGCTTATTTTAGAAGCATATTTCATGTTTAAGAGTTCTTCATAGCGGTTTGGCAAAAAGAAAAAACCAGATCCGAAATTTTAGGTAACAAGGACAAAAAGTACAACAGCTATTTGGTAAGTGTACTAACAGCGATTTGGTTAAACAACCACCATGCCGGTTTGATACCAGCCAGTGGTTTGACCACGGCGGTTTGGTGGTAGCGGTTTGGTGAACAGGTTTCAAAAGACTTATACTTTTCATGGTTTATCTAAAAGAAACTCTGGCAAAAAAAAATTGACAGCGGTTTGCTATAACCAAGTCAAACAAAAAAAGAAATAATGACAAAAAGAAGGAAAAGATGAAAGACCAGACTCGACATATTTACAGCCATACCCACTCCAACAACAACCAACAGCCTCAACAATTACAATCCACAATTACAACAACAAATCTCATCCATCAAATCTACAATTACTACCGAATTCCCATCGTCACATGAACACAAATCCAACAAGACTATCCTAAATCCCATCGTCACACCTACCACAACATCTCCTTCATCTCACTTCATGAATCGAACTCAAACCGAAAACAATATCACACATAAAAGATCTTAGTTTCTTTCTTCAAGTGTGTTCAATAAATTCATGACCCTAAAAGATCAATAACACAAAAGAAAAATCATCATTGATATGTGTAGGCATTAAACCCTCTTTGAATATACGAAAATCAAGAGAGATTTATAACAATCATGATATAATCTTTCTTTGTTTCAATTTCTGATAACAAGAAAACAACAATCAACCACCTACCCGAGACCCTATAAAGGATCTTGAAGACTTGGTCTTGGTTCGTGTAAACTACTAATGGCATGGTTTCTGCTTTGATGTTGGCAGTAATAAATCAAAATGGTTCTCTTGGGTATTAAATCGTGGGTTATTGTTATGGTTTGATTTGGAAGATGTGTTTTCGTGTATATGACTGCAAGTGGTAAGTATTGAGAGAAGATAAGAGGTGGGGGCAGACAGTTTAAGAATATGTGTGTTTAGGGTTAGGGTTAAGTGGAGTGTAATTAGGGATTAAGAGACTTATATATAACCTAAAAATTATTTTATAGATTGAGTTGATGGGTTTATTGCACCAGGGTTGTCAACAAAAGTGGGCCGAGTAGATGTATTGATTGGGTTGGATACTTGGATCTGGCACACAATGGGCTGAGTATAGGATGGTAATGGATTTGGGCTAGAATAGATTTTTTTTAATCTGAAAATTTACATAGAAATGGACTAGTAATTATTGGATTAAGTCGGGTACTCAAACACTATCACGACAAGTTTAACTAGACAATGTTTATTCGTTAACGACATTCAAAAACAACATATGTCCTAGTTTAACGACATTCAAACAACAACACAACAAACACGATACATAACACTAAAAATGATCCGAATAAAATTCACTAAAATGACAAACGGCTAAGGATTCGGATTAATATGAAAAGTGATAAAGTTGATTTGGTATCCTTTATTTGACATTGAAGTGAGTTTCACGAAGGCGTCTAATTATTTCATCATCGAGACTTCCTTCTATTTCTACCCCTTTTCTTCAAACCCAATCTATCGTTTAATGACTTGCTTGAACGTATACAGCTTATGATTGAGACTTGAATTATCTAGTTTCTAGTAGTTGGGGTGGTTGGTTGAAGACCTGGATAACTATCACTTAAAGGAATTATGTTGTAGTACTCAATGTCACACGCAGATGTTGATGTGGATAAATTTAAGAGGTGTTGTACTTCTTATACTTTTGATGGCGGGTATAGGGTACTTAGAGATTTAATCTTGCGCCATTCTCTAATCAACAACAGTGCAAGCTTAAGTAACAAATTTAGGGGATTTTACTTTATTTTCAAGTTTGGAATATCGGGTTTACTTCACCATGTGGTCACAGCAATAGCCAACAGAATAAGAGGTTAGTAAGTTAGCCAGAGAGTTTAAAGGTTGAGACGTAATCAATAATTCTCACGGAATCTTATTGTGCTATTCCAAGACAATGGTACTTCATAGTCTAAGCAAAATTTTCAAAGTTCTTCAACGACATTCATATACAAGATCTTGATTATACCAAGTTTTCTTCATTCTTGCTTCATTTCCTACTACGGTTTGTGAAGTCGAGAGGGTAATGGTTCGTTTGGATTTCAAGATTTTTGCTTAAGACAAGAACTTCTCGAGTATATGAACGTACACGACAATGATGCTTCTAAGAGTTCGAAACCATCATGGGGGAAATGTGTATGTCGGAACCCTATAAACACTTCACTTCAATGTCTTGATAGCACAAAATAAATAAAAAGAAGATTAGTGGAGTTTGGTTTTTGCGATTTGCTTTAGAGAGAAAAAAAGAAGAAGTGGGTTGATTAGAAAATGAAATCTTACATGAAAATGAATCAACCAACCACCTCACCTTACTTGGTGAGGTGTATATATACTAGGACTAAAAGGCTTGCATGCCTTTAGTAATTCTACGGGCCGGGCTCAGGATTACTTGGGCTTTCGCCCGATACACGTGACCGATTAGATTACAAATAAGAGCCTGTTTACCCGTCTAGCCTATTACAGCATATATTAATTTAGTGACCGAGACCTAATATAATTATGAACGAACTTTCATTGTTCGACTCAATATTTTGAGGCTAACACAAGCACTTAAATAAAAATAAAAAATCAAACACCGAGCAGTATCCGAATAAAGTAAAAGCTTCATATATTGAAATATGAGTAAACTAGGTTTAGATCATTTCATACACAAAGGGTTTAAAGAATAATAAAATAAAACATCCCCAAGCAAGACATAAGGGGTGTTTGTTTCGGCTTATATGTGGGCTTATGAGCTTATTTGATTTTGGCTTATATTTCATAAGCCTTAATTTTGGGGCTTATTTTGAGACTTATGGGCTTATATAAGTTTATCATATCGTAATAAACTTATATAAGCCCACAAGTCTCAAAATAAGCCAGAAAATAAGGGCTTATGTTATAGAATCCGAAATCAAATAAGCTCATAAGCCTCACATATAAGCCGAAACAAACACCCCCATAATATGGGGTGTTTGTCTTAAGTTATTTTCTAGCTTATCAACTTATTTATTTTTCTGGCTTATTTTGCATACACCCAACCAAAAGCTTATTATGACTTAAAACTGAAAAATAAGCTCCAACCAAAAGCTTATTAGGACCTAAAACTGGAAAATAAGCTGTAATAAATTGACTTACGAAGCCGAATAAAATAAGGTAAACAAACGGCCTTATATTGACTAGAACAATTATATTTGAGTTATGAGCTTATCATGGGGGTGTTTGTTTTAGCTTATTTTACTTGACTTATATTTAATAAGGTGATTTTTTTACCTATAAGACTTAAACATGTCAAAAAAAGTAAGGCGAACAAATAAGCGCGTAAATAAGCAGCCCCGGTTCATATCAACAATTATAGGTAACATGTAAAACTTTGTAATAAACCTATTAAAAACAACAAAACCATTAAAAAACAAGAAGCTTAAAAGTATGAAAAATAACAACAACCTCGTCCTTATAGAGTTTTTGATTAAAGATGTCATCAAGAGACCATGAAAATAACATGTTTATAAACTCATTAGTATTTTGTTCCTCGGCATTTCCTTCCTTCTTTACACACCGAACAATGCAACCAACCAACAACAAAACTGATAAGTAAAAAAAAGGCTAGTTGTTTTATTACTTTTTATTGTTTTATGAAATGACAAAGGAAGGGGGGGGGTTCCTTACATTGAGATGAAAATGATGGATGATAGCAATAACCAAACCCTTTTTTTATGAGGTTTAAGTTTTTACTAAAAGTAGTAAAAATAGTGACGAGGGTTTTGAAATGAAACAGAGGTGGTATGAATATGGAAAAGAAATGAAATGAATCAAATTGTATAACTTCTAATGCGTAGTTTACAATGTTGTATACATGGTTTGTGGTTGAGTGACAAGTTTTCAAAAAAATTTCTTTATTTTTGTCTTTTGTGGTTCTTGTGATCCAATGTAGATTGACATTTGTTGCGCTTTTATTTGTTGTGTAATTAACAACAACGACCAAGTTTGATATGTCATTTTTTTTAAAGTAATTTATTTAAAAAAATCAGGTCGGGTCGAGTGGATTTTGGTTAAAGTTACTTGTTGAAATGCCATTTCTTTAGTGTATTTCAACGTAATCGACACACTAACAGAGCCAACACAAAATTTAAAGTGGTTCTTTTAAACGGGTCAAAAAGTCAATTGGTCAACGGGTCGGGTTGTATTCAATTTATCGGGAACAATATAACACGATTAACTAAAGCAAGAAAAAAAATGTGTCATGTCACGTAGTATTTCTATTAAGCGTTAAAACGTTAAAATTTTACTAAAACAAATTATATAATATATTTTATTACTGAAAAAATGTAAATTAGAGTTTCAGTAACTAATATATTTGAATTATTGACATCATATATATGATTGTCAACTTATAAAAAGTGAATAATGTGTTAAATATTCATGTAAAACATACTACTATGGTACAATATACAAAAAAATATAAACCAGAGTTAATTACATGTTTGGTCTTTGTGGTTATGCCCAAATTGCATGTCTCGTCCTAGTCAATCGATAATTACACCAGACGTCCCTGTGGTTGATGGAAAGGAGTTGACCGGTCTTTTTGACTTTTTTTCCATCTATTTTTTCGTTAACGGCAGGGGTAATTTCGTCACTTCATATCAATAATACCCCAAGGACCATGTTTACAACATCATTTTTTTGCTTCCCATATTATCTGTAGCACCCACATATTTGACATATAGCAGCGGAAGCTAATCTAGGGTATTACTTCATGAATCATAGTCACAATAATAGAAAACGACTCA
>BQNB010004422.1:0-97885 GCA_026074375.1 Tanacetum coccineum | reverse complement strand
AAAATAAAGTCGAAACGACATAAAGGAACGAAGGTCTCATAACAATTCCCAAAATACGAAATATCCGAAAGAAATAATCAATAACCACATGATGAGGTAAAGGACGGGATAAACTTATGCTGGGCCTCGCTTGGGTTTAACTTTGCCTCCGCAAGAATCACCCGACTCCACAGGTCCAGCCCTATTACACGCATCCGACAAACGATCAACTATCCTATCTCTCCTCGATTTCCATCCAAAGAGGCTCCTTAATAAAACGCATCAAGTCAGTAGGAAAAAAGGTTCCCCCAATAGACTGTCTTACGGTAGTAGGAAAAAACATAGCTAAAAATACTAAGAAAGATAATAACATATCATAATCAATAATGGTAGTCAAATAACTAAAAAGGCAACTTAGCAAAATACCAAGCTTATATAAGCAATACAAAAATAGAGGGGAGGCATAGCAGTTAGAGCATGAACACTTAAGCCCTAAATGGCATCGTACATTTAAAAAAAAAACAAAAGAAGACACCCTAGAGTAAGCCTAGGCTCAACCACCATACTTCTCTATAATCAAAGCTCTGATACCAATCTGTCACACCCTGCGGCTCTGATACCAATCTGTCACACCCCGCCAAGGCGGAAACACGAGGCGTAACATCATGGATATCATCACAACACAATGGTGTCAATAATAGAGAATCACTAAATGCATAACTAGAAATAAAAGACACGATGTGTCATGACAATACCAAAAACAAAAGAACGGCATCTTATATTAATGAAAAAGAAGTCTCATCAATACAAAGACAATGTCTCACAAACCTATTAAAACATTCAAGAATTCATGCAAACAAAACACGAAACGAAATCAAATGAAAACTTCCAATGCAGCCTAACGGTCTCTCTAGACATTTTTATTAACTTCAGTATCTTCATAACGCTCACCTGAAACACAATGGTTGGTGAGAGTCATAGGTTTTACGACACCAATACAAGATTTAAATAAATTACTGTGATTATAAAAACAAAACAAAGCATGGCAGGACAATTAAGCTGGCTATTATACACGCTAACATGCATTCAACAACAATCACATTGGGACGGAACATGTCCCCCGATCTAAACCACAAAACAATGAGGTAGGCGTACCTCGCCGCTCCACTAATAGTCATGGAGAGGAATGATATTCCAAATTCCAGACTCTTGGTACCGAATCCACACAATATCACAAGGAGTTGATCACCTCCAAGGATCTTACCCACAAAGTAGGCGAAACCAATAACGGGTAGGAACGTTACCCACGATCCAAATCAAATAACACTTAGCACATAATATATAATAGCTACATAAAAGTCCATGCGTCAATCAAACCATATAATCACAACAATTAAAACATTTCAAAACATATTTTGCATCATTTCCATCCCAAGAAAACATAGTAAAAATGGGACTACGAAACTCACCTGATTACTTTGCAGCTTCCACAAACACTAGCACAAATCTAAACAACAAGACAACACGTGTTACACGCTACTAAGCCAAAAGCTTAAGCACATGTAACAATCATATGATGGATGTCTAAGGTGTTTAATTACCCTCATGGGTCACCCCGACCCCATGCCCGTCATTAACCAATTCGTTTACACATTATTTCAAAGTCTTACAATTTACCCAAAAACGCAGAATTTTGACCTCACTTTACCATTTTCTAAACCATACCTACTGAGCTTTATAAATTTTACCAAAAATCGCAGGTTCAATATCATGAGTTTACTATCTCCACGATTTTTTCACTAATTTATTTCCCCTCTTAAGTACCCCAAATAAAATCAAACTTTTAACTACTCAGAAGCTCTCCTTTAAGGGATTTTTAATAGAAACATAGAACTAAACTCCAGTATATTGGCTAATCCTAATTCAAATTTTAAGTGGGGGTTTTACACCTCGTAATCTGACCTAAATCTGACCCATATTTACTGCTTTGACAACTTTTCTTGCAACCAACGTTTGAATGACTTCCCGACCTTAAAAACCTTCGAGGCCGGATGTTCTAGAAACTAGACTCTCTGAGCTACATCATAGGCACCGAAAACTTGACAAAAGCTATTACCATCATTGAGATATCTGCCAAACAACACAACCCTAAATTCTGCCACAATTTAAATGAAATTCAAACGCAATCTAAACCCTAACGAATACACCCATATGATCCTAATTAAACCCTAATCATTATAACATGTTTATTATATCATTAATTACAGATGTTATGAAACCCTAATTATCCATCATAATAATTATTACATGTTTTTAATGATAATTAACTCAAAGGATTATAATTTATACCTTAAATCTTCGAATCTTGAACACAAAAATCACCAAACTTGAAAAAAAATATTTTTCTTCTTCCTCCTTTGATAAAATTCGGCTGGGACAATTAAAAACAAGGGGGAGAAGGGTTTTTGGTATTTATAAGGTTTACAAAAAGGTTTAGGATAGATATCTTTTACCAATTTTAATTAGAGTAAGATTTGTTTTTTTTTCTTCCTTTCTTTTTTTGGCCGATTTCCCCTTTATATATATTTTTTTTATATTTTATTTATTTATTTATTAATTACTTAATTATTTGCATTACCTTAAGTTTTTATAAAAACCTAAGCTTATTTGAGTATACCTTTTTGCGTAAACGCAATTTACTAGACTTTTAAAATAAATAACTTTTCATTTTTATTTTAACCTAACTTTCCAAAAATAGAAATTCACATTTCATTCTTATTCTAACTACTAACACCTATTCATACCTAACATTACTAACACATAAATACGTATACGTAATAATACTTACACGATAAATCACTAAAACGCTTAAATCACAAAATCATTTCCTTGTCACCAAAGTGAACGAAATGAATTTAACCAATCTCACCACCATTCCAATCTCATTGAGATGATCACACTCAATAGATTGACTACCAATTTCTCACATAATCCACATAAACGCATATAAACACATATCATCACATAACCCAGTTTTCGCAACAGATACATAAGCCACACTAATAGTTTGACTAACCTGCTCAAGTCATGGTTGTCACAAATATGTCATATTCATAGTCCTTTTCTAGCTTATTTTGTTTAGCTTTTGATCTGAATTTCAGCTTATTTGAGTTCTTTAAGTATTAGTCTTTATCTCTTTTAAGTTGTTAGCTTATATTAAGAGCTTATGTATCCTAAATCTTATCTTAAATTTGGTCTAAAAGTCCTCTTTAGTTTTTTTAAGCAATCTGTCTTAAAGGTCATTTAGTGTTTAGCTTATTTTCTTTGCTTATTTTTAGTCCTTAAAGCTTTTCAGGTCTAGGTGAGGGTATGTTTCAGCTTATTTACTTTTCTTATTAGCTTATTAGATATTTGCTAATGCTTTTAAAAGCCAATCAGTTTTAGCTCTTTAAGTCTAAAAATTTCAAACTGTCACCTTTAAGTAGCTTATTTCCAGCTTATTTTAAGTTTTTAGAAAAAGTCATTTCACAAAAAGTTCTTGTTTTAGTTGGTACTTTAGCTTTTTCAAATAAAAAAATAAAAAAAAATGATTTGTAAAAAAGAAAGGCCACAGGTTTTGAACCTGTGACCTCTCCGTTCTAACACCAACACCTCAACACACACACTCATCACCAACTGCCCTTGGGACTTTTTCGTTTATAACTTGCACCATTAAATTAATATAGTTTCTTTTTCAGTTTAAGCTTTTTAGCTTATTTGCTGCTTATTTGTTTCAGCTTATTTTTCCATTTTATTTTTCTTAAGTTTAGATTTGTTCAAAGTACTTTTCT
Organism: Tanacetum coccineum; assembly: GCA_026074375.1. Classification (NCBI taxonomy): domain Eukaryota; kingdom Viridiplantae; phylum Streptophyta; class Magnoliopsida; order Asterales; family Asteraceae; genus Tanacetum; species Tanacetum coccineum. Next base: position 94,076 of record BQNB010004422.1, on the reverse strand, counting down.
ATAAATTTTCTAGACTTTTATAAATTAGTTTAATATTGTTTATAATATTTTTAGATTAAATCTGTTTTTAATTTATAATAAATAAAATAAAAGTCAAAAAAATATAATTCTTTTTTCTAAAATTATTTTTAATCATTTAGGATTTTTAGAAATTAAATTTGAGTTTGTAGGGTTAAAATTTGATTTACTTGCTTGTTTAGTCGCGTTTTAGGATTCCCGTTATCGTTTTTAGGTTTAAATCTTATTTGCCTTAGTTGTTTGCTTGCTTTTAATTGTTTTTGAATTTTCATAAGTAGAATTAGAATCCAAAATCAAAATCCTTGATATTATTCAAAGCACGCGATCACGAACTTAACCGATCTCATTCAAGTCTTCGTCGGCGTTACGAATCAGGAAGGTTTTGAATTTTACTTTGGATAAAAGTAATCTTCTTAAATCCTTACGGAATACTTATTACTATACTATTATTGATATAATCTTTATATACGTATTTGGAGACGAATCAGCTTGCGTGGGTAAAAGTGCCTTGAATTGATTGTAGTCACCAACCAAACCGTGCCAGTCTCTCAGACATGATACCCACCACTTGTTCTGTAGAATTGAGGATTTAGACTATGACATAAGTTCTAATCATAGGTTTAGAATAGAATACAATATTATATGATTAGTTAGCCAAGACTATTTAATTAATTGAATAGATTTAACCTCGCTTCAAGGTGGTTTGACACGCCTACTTACCAGAACACTAATTCCGATCGGGTACACCGGGTACACTGCCCGTTAAAGTGTTGTTTTTGCTTTAGTCAGAAAAATATAAATTTAAAACGTGAATCAATAAAATATACACCACACAACGACCCATCAAGTTTTTGGCGCCTCTGCCGTGGAGTGAAAATTAATCTTGATTTCTATTTGATATTTTGGTTTTTAACATTAGATTAGAACTAGCCATTAGGATTAGTGTTGCTTAGGTTAATTTGCATATTTGTGTGTTTAAATTTTTGCATTGTATATTTTTGCATATTGTGTGTTTGTGTGTTTTTCTGCATTGTTAAAGTTCACTGTAACTTTCTGAGTCGAATACTCAATACGGCGTATTCACCTTATTGGATACGGCGTATAAATGTTTTTCAAACCAATACATCGTATTCGACTCTATCATCAATATGGCGTATTCAGTTCACTGAATACGGCATATTAAGCTATTTGACAGTTTTCTTTCCTAGAAAATTTATTACAGGTAAATATGGATGACCCCAACATTACTATGGAGGATTATATCAGGCTTGAGGAAGAAAAAGCTCGTGGGCTTTGTAAGGTGTATAACTGGGAAATTGCTACGTATGGTAAGATCTGGGATAATGAAGACGTTCACGACCTCAGATCTATTGAAATTGAATTCCCAGCTATAGTCTTTAATGACACGTTAACATCTGAAGCAACACACTCTTGTGAGCCTACGGTAAGTTCTCTTAACAACAATGAAATCGACTTTAGAATATCGTTTGACGAATCCGACGATGAAGATTGCACGATAATTTTTGACAAAAAATCATTTTCTTTCAAAATAATTTCTGTCAACGATTTAAAAACAGATTCAGATGATGATAATGATAAAGTTAATATGCCTTTGTTTTCGTCACCCGAGCCTACGGTTAGTTATTTTGATGATTTAGACTACTTTAAAGATTTTGAGAATGAATTTCCAGCCATTGTTTACAATGATGCTCCAACGTCTAAATCAGATTTGTTAACTGAACCGATTTTAAGCCCTCAACATATCGATGAGTTTGATTTGAAAAGTGAAACATCATTGTCCGAATATAATGAAGAGGAACAAAACGTTTTATGTTTTAATGATTTATTTCCTTTTAACGTAATCTATCCTCATGATTTAAAATCGGATAAGGACAATGATGATGATAAAATCAATATCGAACACTCTTCGAGGGATTCATCTGTCAAACCGTTACCTGCTGTAATAAATATCAATGTTGGTGCCTATGCACATGGGTCAAATAAGCTTTTAGAAACATGTCATGATATATCTAATAAAATTTTCAAAACTGAAACTTTTATCAAGGGATTAAATTTTAATATCATGTCTTGGAATCATCTTAACAAAGGGATGTCATTCATTTTCCTAATTAAGAATTTGTATGTGCCATTTGGCATCCCGTTCGACCCCAAATTGTTTTATAAGAATGAGAGTAAATTGGGGTAAGTCTAACTTAAAGACTTTTCTGTAAACAAAAGTGCTTGTCGGGAGACAACCCGGAATGTAATTTTCAATTTTGTATCTAGTCTGTCTTCCCAGACTATCTATACGGCGTATCCAAAACCCATGGATACGGCGTATTAGCCTTCTAGACGTTATCCAGTCTTTATTTTCAGCACAGTCTATACGACATATTCATTAAATGAATACAGCGTATACAAGTATCAATACGGCGTATCCTGGGGTATGGATACGACGTATCAACTTCCTGCACGGTTTTAGGTATTTATTTCGAGTCTAACCAAATGAATACACGGAGATAGAATTGCATTTGTTTTCTAAGAATTTACACAGGACCTCGTGAATGAAAAATCGACGATGTTGGTGATGTATTTACAAATCTGGAAATCTTAATGTGTTGGAGTCTTGAAACTTCAAGGCGGCTGTTCAACACATAATCTTGCTCATAAACGCAACTTGGAGAATCTACCGAGCAAATATTAGGGGAGTTTCTCATTCTACTTCTTTTTAAATTCATGTATTTAATGTTTTATATATACAACGAGGACGTTGTATAATTCAAGTAAAGGGATGGAATTAGAATGTTTAGTTGTCCTAATTTTCACATTAAAATGCTTAAATTATGCTCAAATTTAAAAAAAATCAAGCATACTTTTATGAAATTAAGTGGTAAATAACCCACACACAATAACCCTTGTTAGATATTATGAGGATTTAGCCTTTCCGTTTCCAAATGTTTACCTAAATTCTATAAAATATGAGTGTGCCGGTGATGTTGTAGACTTTAGAACTTGGCTTGGTATATCACTTGAGACCACAGTGATGAGTACTATAGATTTAGATAGAGTAACTTGTTTAAATTGGTAAATTTTAGGATTACACCTAAATCGCCTTTACATGTTGCTTATTAACTAACTACACCGGTTAGTTAACCTCTCCGTTTAAACCCTTTTCCACTCTCATCTTTAGAGTGGTGATCTATTAGAATAACCCGTAAAGCCAATCCTTTAGGAATTACGCCAACTATTTGTTTTGTTACACCCTTACACCTTAACCTACACTGTTAGATTAAGTTTAATTTACAGTTGCTAGTTGCTTAAAGTGTAAAGTTTATATTTCTCGAGTCTTGTGTCATTTTCTATCTTTGGTGCGGTTGGAAATTTGCACATTGCAAATGGGAATGTATATTAATAGTTAGAACTCATGTGATTTTACTACCGTCGCAATTATTGGTGAATCCGGGGAACGAAGGAGCTATCGAAGAAATTATCCAGAATTATTATGATCGTGAAGATGGTGAAACTACACCGAGATTTGAAGAATAGTTAGCAAAAAAATGAGAAAAAATACAAAAAGAGAGAGAAAGAAAGTTTGATGATAATCATTTCGCAAAGAGCATTACCAAAGGAATTACACGAAGGATCAATTATTTGTTGATATGTCTAAAAAATCAACGATGTAAAGTATTGTACAAAGTGGAAGATATCGCCACTTACCTTGTAGAGTATGTAAAGTTTTGGGATGATTGGGAAGTTGATCGTTACAGGAACGCCAACTTCGATTGTTGTTTTTGATCTATGATCAATAGGTTGTAAATAGTTGTGTCTTAATCATGGTAACGGTCAGGAAAAAAGTGTCTAGCAACTTGTATCTTAAGTCTTAATCTATTTATTTCTTGATTTTTATTTAACAACAGTTTACTTCCCTCTCACCTAATGATTAGCCGCTAGTTTTACGCGAACGAGGACTTGTTCGAGCATGCATGTCTATTCTGTCGTTACAGCCATGTATGCATGTCTTAGCTGCCTCGTTGGTTTAGAAAAAGGGCTAATGGGTTTATGGTAATGGGTGTTATGTGTATTTGGGCCTTAAGTTTGAGGGCCGTTATCAAAAAAAGGGTTAAAAGGTTTTAATAAGACTTAAGTCTTAAAATCTGTACAAAATGCTTAATGTGTTGACCCTACACTATTAGATGGATGTTCGGGTGGGCCCATTAAGTATCTCTTCGTTATCGCTTATCTTTGACTTTGACTTTTGTTGACTTTGACTTTGGGTTGACTTTGACTTTTGTTGACTTTTCACGTTCTTTCATTCTCTGAGCTCGGTTTATTGTCCGTTTGGCTGATTTTTGTCTTTTGTTGATAGTCTTACCTGGATTAATACAAATTCAAAACACGACAAATACAATGTATCTTTGGAATGTTTTTAGTCTTTAAGAACGTTTATTAGGTCAAAAGGTATTGTGTAATTAACCACATACCAAAATCCTCCTATACCAAACTATTTCATGTCCACATGCAATCCAATAAATAACACTTAAGAAAACCAAGAATGTCAATATCCCCCCGACAATTACCTCGAAAAAGTAGCTAAGTGTTCATCGAGGGAATTAAAGAACCAGTATTAAAAGCCACGTTTTTGACCATTTTTAAATATTTACACTTATTCACACTACATAATTTTGAATTTTTCCGTTTTCCTCCATTTTTTTTCTTTTTAAGCAACAACTAACATGTTTGACTTTCGTTATTTTATAACTGTTAGGGATCATAGACAAGAAACATTTCAATCCTAAAATGCCCCAAAAATGATAAATTCATCGTCCCTGACTTTTCACTTGTTCCCAAGACCAAACTAAGCCTAAAAACTAAATCACACCGTTAAATATAAGTTAAGAAGATAACACTTCTCATACGGTAACTTGTGACATTTTGCTCCCGTCAATTATTATATGTTAGTTGAAATTGCTTTATTTGGAATTTCAACCATGGAACCCAACGTTTTGCAAAATTTCTATGCACATACGTTCCACCCAAAAAGTAATGAGTTTGAAGGCGAGATTATCCCATGTAGCGACTTTTGTCTCGGCACATCCCAACAGAGACCCGTATATACATAAAATCACAACTTAAAAATGAAATAGGCTTAGTTCAAAAGCATATTTTAAATTTTAAGAAAAAAAAGATTAGCCCCTATATTTTAAAAAATCATATTTACTACACTTAATATAATTACACATCCTTTAAACTAATGAAATCCTCGACCTTTTAGAAGGCTGCAACATCGGTTGTGAGCCGGCAAGATGCAACAAACTTTTATCAGTCTCGGATAAATACTATGTGCCTTATTTAGAAGACTGCAACATCGGTTGTGAGCCGCAAGATGTAGTAAACTTTTATTAGCCCACAGTTTATTATTATTATTACCTTATTTTTTACATATAATACCACGGTATAGAGAAAATTTCTTTTTAGAAAATTTATGTATAAATTTGAACTAAAATTATTGATATCGACTATACTTCAAAAATTAGTGATTTAAGTTTAATTTTCTAAGAGAGCACGGTATTAATTAGTCCGTTTTAGAAGCTTAAGGGAGAAGAAAAGCCACAACTCCACTTATGAGGCTCTTAAGATTCCAACTAATCCTTGTTTAGCATCTAACTCATACTTAACACTATCATTTCCATTCTTCCGCAAGAAACCGCAATTAGCTTATTCCTAAAAGTTAAGGAACAAGCTGACTCAACACGCACGACTCAGAGTCAAAATTTATTCTTATTCTAACCCAACAGGAAATTCAAATTATGAAAAACACTTAATTATTTTTAAAATTTTTTAATTTTTTTTTATTTTTGGTATTTTGTGGTGGTAAAAACGGAATAACTGAAAACAACGGCTGTAAGGCACAATCAAATCGATAGACCCCATACTAGAGTTGAACATGTCCTATGTTTTTAAGAAGAGAAGGACTCTACGTAAAATCCTAAGCCTGTATTAAAATAAAGTATGCTTAAAGATAACGATAGTCGAGAAAATTTGGATATTGGGATTTCCCATAATGAGTTTGAGGAAGTGAAGCCTCAGAGTGATCGAGGCCAAAACCCACAACAACGAAGAGGCATCAAAAATCCGGGGCAATCCTGGACGTACAACACAAAACATGAAACACATAAAATGGAAGAGGCGAGCCTCTCACAAAACACTTATTCATTATTACTTTTATAATATTCTATTAGATCAGCATGGTGAAGCATGGTTGCCACCCACGAAGCGCTTGTTTTAGGTCACTTTGCTTGACCCGTCCCCCATACTTGAGCTTGTCAAGGAGAATAGAAATGGAGACATGGAACATCCAAAACACGGATGTCCTCTCTATAAAAGCAAGGAAAAATCTCCATCGGGCTTTCAAAAATTTTAATGACATTGAAAGCTTTAGGGCCCCGATGAATAATTCCGGGAGAAGAGAAGTATGAACTCCTTTAGAATGAGAATCCCCGTGTTGAAAACTTTTCTTAATTTTTTGATGAAAACGAGGTAGAGTTTCGGTACCCGACCTTCTTTGTGGAAAGGAAGTTTATAAAGAGGAGGATTAAAATCCTCAAGAATTAAAGAAGCATTAGTGGTCTTCTTTACATTCTTATCTGGTGTTACTCGAATAGTGACTTCAAAAAGTTTCTCATAAATGAGTATACCCGTTTAAATACATTTATCCTCGTTAATTGGCTGAAGGCAAACATCACCCTCGGAAAAATCCTCATAAGAGAACCAATTCCACATTCCGGAGGGAAGAAGGAAATCACTTGATCTATAGGGAGATCAATGTTCATCAAAATCAAGAGTTATAGACTCTTTGATTTTATCTTCCTTGGAGTCAAATGGATCATGAAAACATCAACATAATCGACTTATTTATCACAGAGTTCAACAAGATCATCATTGACATCATCATTAATGGTGGCGATGAAAATAATCAAGAGTATGGGTTCATAGTGAACATCTTTAGGAATAGTAATACAAGATACGTTATTAGGATCTGCAAATTACCCTCATCAACCGAATCCTCCGAGAATAAAATCCATTTTCTTGCTAGTATCATGGATGAAGCAAATATCTATTTCTCTAAGATCGGATATCGATGCAAAAGGAATATCATGAAATTCCCAGTAGAAATGTAATAAGAGCGAGTTCATCGGTGAACTCCTCGAGCAAATGGTCGACAGGATCATCATTTCTCGGTGGAAATGAATCACTTGCGAGATAAGCTTTGAATTCTTCCCAAATTAAATCATGTTCGTCGAAGGAAGTAATTGTGGGGGAAGAAGAAGACTTGGTCTACGGGTTCCGAAATCGGAGTAGGATTTTGCCACACCATGGATAATAACTTCCGGTGAAGTTAAATCGGTATAAGAAGAAAAAGTAGGATTGCCACTTTGATTATTTGTTATCTTTTCATTTGCAAACAAGTCCTCAAGATAATCTTCATGAGAGACATTGTAGATGTCAATCCTGTTGATTGATTCTTTTTTAGGCTTGTTATAATAGCTTGAAGTATCATGTCTCTTATTCAAGATTAATCTTTTGTCACCGTCACGGAGAATCATTTCCTCTCCGTGAACGTCAATCAAAGCACACAGCTGTCTGTAATAAAGTGTCTTCCCAAGATGAGGGGACTGAGGATCGCATCATAATCAACGATAACAAATAATCGAGGAATGTGTGATCCCAACATAGACTCATTACTTAGGTTTTTTCTAAGGTTAAATTACCATGGAAAATCCAAAATAACTATTGTAGAAACTTTGTATGTATATTTAACGTGTATGCGGAATCTACAAACCTTACTATTCAGAAGTTATATCAATAAAACATTAATCTTGAACAAACAAATAATATATAATCAAACGCTTTAATATTAATAAATTAATAATACAAGTTCTCTTAACTTATACTAGGATACAACCTTAAGTTTTTCTCTTAAGATCCGACTTCTATGAAGTGAATATATGCTCTAATGTGTTACTCAGCTAATACCCTAGGGAAAGGGGCCTTCCTTGTTAATAGACTAAAGGAGTCCTAGTCGGTCTTAACAATACAATCCTAAATATCTCATCATTTTCTAAAACTAAAACGTATCTTCTAAATAAATACATTATGAATATCTTGTACATAAATGTCTCAATACATTCTTCACACATAATCTTGTTCTCACAAACAAAACTTTATATCTCTTTCAGTCGTCTTTATCCTCTTGATAGTAAAAGCCTTCAATCAGTTTTTTTAATATCCGTCACCATGAGCACAAGTAAACAAAGCAGTAGTAACATTAGTACTAGCAGCACTAATATACACTACACGTAGTAACTTGTACTATCAGCTTTAAGAGACATTTACTACTAGCAGCACTAACTACTTAGCTTATATTTTAGTCTTCAACACTGAGCAATCTTAACTTCAACTAACAGCAGTAACTTTATGCTGTCAGTACTAAATTAGACTAACAATAGTAACTAGCAGTGGTAACATTATACTACCAGTACTAACCACTTAGCATAATTTCCATTATGTACCTGAGCAGCAGCAACTTCTAAGAATCCATGAAGTCTTTTAAGTCCCAACAATCATCCCCTAAACTTGATGTTCATATTCTAAATCTTCAAGTTTCTTCTTTAAAAGTCTTGATCATACTTTAGGAAGATGCATTCAAACCTTTCATAGACCTTTTTTTGTTTTTCACACCATAAAGCTTTAAGCAGATTGATATCACATCTTATTTTGATGAATCCGTTTGAAGTTTCAATTGAGCATAATTGGTGATGGTAAGTGAAGTGAGGGGTATCTCTTTCAACCACATAAAAAAGTGAAATTATCAAACCTACAAAAGTGAACTCCAGATGAATCAATCAACTTCCAAATGGTTACCCTGTATCCTTGTAAAATTCTCCATACATCACTCCTTTTGTCTCGTTCAAACATAACTTTCAAATCTCCCCACAACACTTTTTCAAATTCATTATTAGGCCTTGTATCACCATTCTTTTCCTTCACTATCCTCCAAAGAGCTTCCAAGTCTTCTTTGTCTATTCCTTATAGCATTCTTATCATTGAAGAGTATCTCTTGGAACTTCCATCTACTCTTATCAACATGATAATAGTAACCATCATACCCGCTTTATGAAGCATATAATCAATAATCACTGGTAATTTGGTAGCAATGGTCAACATCACTTGCTATTCTTCATTACCTTTTAATCTCCAAAAGCTTCTTAAACTCAGCTATCATCAAATTCATCAACTTTTATCTGACTCTTTTTTCTTCTCTACTTTCGGTTTCTTTAAGGATTCCTGTTGTTGTTCTTTCCCTACTCTTTTCCTTCTAAGCATCTTCTTTCTGCTACCTTTAGTTGTCTCCTCTCTACCTTCTTCCTTCTTTTCTTTGCTTTCCTGTACCTCAGAACCCATAGCTACAAAGGTATTTACCCTCTACATTTCTTTATCAAACAACTTTTGAATTTCATCAAAAATTTTTCCTTTTAGCTGTTTGTATGTGTATCCACCCATGTGCTTAAGATAAGTAGACATTTGAGTTCTCTTTTGTGCTTTGGTAGAAGGTCTGTTTCTCTTTTCTTGTGCTTTTAAGTGCACAAGCAAAATGTTTCTTTCTTACTCCATAAGTTCTATAATATTTTACTTTTTCCCCATCTGTCACCAATCCCTCTCTTTCTTTGATTGAGGTCTCTCAGCCAAGCAATCTATCATCCCCATCCATAGCTTATGTATTTTCCTATGACTCAATCAATGCTATGTTGGCTTCTTCTTCTTGTCTATGACCCTGTGCAACTAACCTTGCTTTGTTTCTAATCACAATTCCCCTTTTATCTTTCTTGTTTTTGAAGACCCATTTTGTTCCAATGGCCCTTCTTTCCATTTGGGAGATACACCTGTATCCAAACTTGTTGAAGTTTGAATTGCAGAAGTTCTTCCTGCATTGCTTCCCACCCGAAGATGAATCAGATAAAGCTTAGCAATGCTTGTTGGGTTCAAATCTGTGATAGGAAACAATTATATAAAACAAGTATTTAGGGGACATGTGTTTTCCTCCTGCTCATACACATCACTAAGAAACCCTTGTTCATAAGTAGGTTTTGACATTCTTCTTGTCTGAACAGTTGACTGCACTTTACCAATCACATTGTCAATTGGGTGATCTTTATGAATTCTTGTATTGGGAGTGGTTTAAACAATAAAGAAATTTATGATGTTCCCTAAATCAACTTCTGTTCTTCTTCAAGTGCTATCTTCTCATTTGGATTAGCAGTACTAACTGATGGCAAACAACATTAAGTTTAAGACTACACAGTATTAACATCAGGACTGGCAGTATTAACTTGTTGCCCAACAGCATTAACATCTTTAGTACTGCTATCATCTGCAAACCTTTCTTGTATAGCATTCTCATTATTTAGACCATCTTCAACCTACTTTCGAGCATTATCAGCAGTTTTTGTTTCACCATTATCAACATCCTTTGTAGGTGAATCAAAGTATGAAGTATCTTTCCAAATTGGCATCACAATGCAATCTTGACTGTTTTCTTCTGATGTACCTGCGAGTCCTTAGAAATTTACCTGTAAGTAACAGGTACATATTCATAGATTGTGTTAGAGAATCAATATCAAACAGCATTTTAGACCCAGTCCCTTGTATCATAGGCTTATTTTCCCTCTAAAAACCTCAATATGCCCCCTAAAGTTTTTCTCTACCCTTTTGGTTCTAGGGTGTGATACGCCTAAAACTTTAACTACTCAAAGAATATCTAACCTAAGAAACCTTCATCACTTTTGCATTCAAAAACATGCCTAAACTGTCCAAAGTATTAGATTAGTAACATGACAAACCAAATGGTCCTCATATAACTAGAGCTGGTTTAAAACCCTAAAAAGTTCATAAGGGTGTCTTGTACTAGGCTTGACTACTAAACCCTAATCTGTAATACAAGCAGTAGAAATTTGCTTCTAGCCCAAAATGCTGGTAGGTAACTTAAAGTCAGCTAACAATGTTCTACGCAACCTCATGAGTGTCATATTCCTCCTCTCCTCTCAGCAACACCATTTTGCTGAGGAGTCCTAGCTACATATATTCTCTCCTATAATAAGGCTTTTTTCTCTGCAAAAATCATCCATAACTTTAACTTTTGTTCTTAAACTCAGTTCCATTAGCACTTCTGATTATTTTTCACTTTCCCTCAACTAGGTTTTCTATTTCTTTATAAAGTTCTTAAGGTCTCATTGGTTTCACCTTAGTTTGTTAATAAAAAACCCATGTAAATCTAATATAATCATCAGTGACTACTAAGCAATACTTCTTTTCATTAAGCTACTCACAAAGGTGACCAAACAAATCCCATATGTACATAAACAAAGCTTAAGTAATTAATTCAGAACTTTAGACTTACAAAAGCTCTATGGTTCTTCCCTTTAAACAAGCAGGCACAGGTTTGGTCCATTTTTCAAAACGATTGTAGGTAATCCTCTTACTAGATAATCCTTGACAACTTATTTATGTTTTTTCAAATTTATATGACCAAGTCATCTTTTGGCCAGAGCATTGATTTTTCCTCTAATGTAGCCTTTGGCAACAAGACAAGTTAAACATTCTTATAGAACCATGTACTTCAATCAAAACTATACATATTGTCCTTTCTAAGAAATTTTACAAAGATCTGATTTTCATCAGGCAACCTTAACATTTAGAGATAAGACACGAACATTCAGTGTCTGTAACAAAGGACAAAGTTTTTTTTTGTTACCCACATGTGAAGACACTAAAAAGATGATAATTTTAACTCATTGACCAAAAAGTATACATCACTACGTCAAAATCAAGATTATCAGTCTTATTGTTCCTTTACCACGTAATTCTACCACCATATGCACCTCCTCCAAATGCAACATAACCTCTATCAAATTCCTTGAAATCTGAGAGATAAGCTATGTTCCCAGTCATTGCTTGATCACCACTGAGTCAATATGTCTATTAAAACATCATGTTATGCTTGCCCTGCACAAAAGATAAGGAAATAGATTCCTTTGGACCCAAGCCATTATTGACTTGGAATTCGCCTCGCATCAAATGTAGTTTGTGTCTTTTAAAAGCAAGTGATGCACCATTAAATTTGTAGGCCTCCAAACCCAATATCTGAGGACCCTTTAACAGCATTAACCCTTTTTTACCCTAACATCATTAATCTTGTCTTGTAGAAGACCTAGCATATTAACTCTGCATTATGCCTTCCAGTAAATAGTGTCTCTTTGCTTCATGGACTCGTGTGCATGTATTATGAAGTAGCACCCCAATCGTTGTATTCCGCTGCGTATCGCATTTTGGGGGTGTTACATCAGAGGACAATTTCGCTCAAGTAGTCATACTCGTATCTTGAGTATGCTTTGATGCTGACGACACTTAGAATCCGCATGTGTGTTCTGACTTCTTTTCGACACGACGGAGAATTATGTCTGTCAATATAGATCTTCTGTCAATTAAACCACCAGTGAGAGATGCCATATTTTGCACTTATGTCATAGGTAAACACATCATCAATCCACATTTACTCTAGTACTAGCAGTTCAAGACCAAAGTCAGGATAGCTAGCAGCCTTCATCTTGGAAATCGATAATGCGGGACTGCTTCCCTTGCTGCCATATCTCAAATACTCCAAGTCTTTATTGAAGAAGAATTGTGTTTGAATAGTAACATGACCTGGAGGACCGTCGAGAGGCAGTGGTCGGTTGACATTGACTCTAACTTGATCTCCTTCTAGATTTATCCAGTCAACCTGATCTGTGAGCATCTTGTGACACTCCTCCATCTGGAACTGAAGTTGAATGACATCTGGGTAGAAGGCTTTAACAACTTCATAAGCCTGCCTTTCAAAATCTGCTTGTGTAAGCACAGTCTTGTTAACTTTACGGCAGTACCAGTTTATGAAAGTCGTCATGTCTCCAGTTTTTGCAAGCAAGGAGTTCTCAGCAAGGGTTTCATAGGTTGACACCAATGCAGAAGCCTAGTTGTTCTTAACATCTGACGCATTAGAAAAAAGAATGGTCCAAGCAGGTTCAGGAGTAGCTAGTCTCTCTTCTTCAGGAAGTGGTTTCCACCAGTCTTTTCTCACATTATCTTTTGGTAGGTGGTCATTCCCGAAGTCTTCATCGTTAGATAAATGTACATGTTCGTCGAGAATGGAATCATCATGCATAAGATCATCTGAAGGAGATATTTCTTGAATAGCCGTAAAACCAGTTGACTCGTATCTAGTGTCAGATGTAGTCCAAGCCATGGATTGATGAGTGGAGGCCGCAGTCTTGGACGAGCTTGGAGCCTTACTTCCTTGTTGCTGAGCAGATCATGATGTACCGGTAGATGAAGGAGGAGGAGGCGGAGGCAACTGAGAAGATCCTGATGCTCCTGAAGTACCTGGAGCACCAAATGCACCTGCTGGAGGAGGTGGCTGTGAATGTGGAGACCTAGGAGGAGTTCTTGGTGACTTACGTCTCTTTCTTTTCTTCTTGCGAGCTTCGTCCAGATCTTCTAGGAGTTGATTTGAGTAATCACGCTCCAATGACTTTTGCAGCGCTTCAAACAAATTCTTGTGATCCTCATGAGCCTCATAGGATTTATCTTCAAACAGTCTTTGTTGGAGAATTTCCTTCATATCCACGGCAGGCAAATCACTGAATCGAGCTCGAAGTGGAGCTTGCATTACCCAATCAACAGCATCGGTAACAATCTCATCAACTGCTTTGCTCACTTGCTAGGGAATATTAAGATTTTCTAATTTGTCCAGCCGGGACCCATGTTTGTCCAACCTTTCCTCCAGGTCTAAGTTTCTTTGAACCAAATCTGCCATATGTTGCTCAAGCTCACCTATGCGACATATTAGGATCGGATCTGTGGTGCTTTGTTGTGTTTGAGGTGGTGGTGGTGGAAGAGTTGTTGTTGTTGTGGTTGCTGTGACTGTTGATGTTGATGTTAGAAGTGGTGCATGAATCGTTGTGAAGACTAGGTGTGACACAGTGAGATCAATAACCAGAGAGGTCATTGGAGGAACTGAAGAGGTGTCCTGATGAATGGGAACCGTGACCATTGACTGAACCTCTGATTCAGTATTGGTTTTCTCAGGTTCGTCTTCTTGTGACTTCTCCACAAGGAACTGATTGGTGAAGCTGAGTTCCTTGTCAATATTTTATAGAGAAGACAGGGTTCCAGTGGAGCTTGCAAGTTCTTCAAGAACCACTTGATCTTCAGTAGGAAGTTTGAGGTTCTCCTGAACATTTGGGTATGCAGTTGTGGTGAACTCTTCATCCATTTGCTCAGGGTTATGTAGTTTTGAAGCATTAGTGATCTCTAAGTCCATGTGTTCAAGGTTTGGTCCAGCATGAACCACATGACTTGATTGAGATTGAGACTCTACAGCATCACCAGGGTTTGATCCAGCCTGGCCTTCATCTAGTTTACCAGGGTTTGGTCCAGCCTGGCTTTCATCTTGTTCACCAGGGTTTGGTCCAGCCTGGCCTTCATCTTGATCACCAGCATTGATCACAAGCACTTCCTTATTAGATTTCGTTTCACTGTCAGTCAGAGCTAGTTCCGCATCTAAGGAAGGAGATTCAGCATGTCTAGAGGATTCAGTGGGCATAGGAGTGCACCTCTGAAAGATAAATTAATCTGCAGGGCTCTTCTGCTTTAGAGGGGAAGGGTGAGTAGATCGTGAGCAGCTTGTTCATCAACGACTTTCTTTTTTCCCTTTCCTTGTACATCTGGTAGTGGTTGAATTCTCCTAGAGTCAGTTTCCCTAATTACCACCGGACAAGCCGGTCCCTGAGTTCGTTCCCCTTGATCCTTTAGGCTTAGCTCCAGAGCCCGTTGAAGGTCTGCCTCTTCATCATCATGGGAAGGTTCCTTTTCTGGAACACCTTCATCAACAAACTCATCAACCAACTGTAGAGAGCTCTTTGGTCACCTTACCCGCTTTAGCTCGTTTGACGGGGGATGGTGCATCAGATGTCTCCTTGACCAGTTTACGCTTTTTACCTTGGTCTTTCTTGGAGGGTTGAGTTTGTACTGGTGTTGGTTTGGGTGGTTGAGAGGAAGTGGGCTTTGGAGCCTTGTCACCAGCGGGTTTTGTGACCTTCACTGCCTTGGGTTTAGTAACCTTGGTAGCTTTAGGAGACTCAGTTGCTCCTCCTTCATCTTCCATGCTATGTTCTGCATCCAGATGTTGTTAATACTTGGCAATATGCTCCAGGTATTCATCATAGTAGGGTGCTCCTTTAATATCATCAGTGAGAAGAGCATCAGGTATCGACATACCAAATATTTCCCTACCATCCTTTCCAACAAACCTGAGGGTGTTCAAAACATTTTCATCATGTGAGTAGTGAAGAGGCGAACCAGTTCTTAGGTGTATGTTGTGCTTGGTTTTCAGGTGATGGATGATTAGTTTGGTAAACCTAACGCTTGGGATAAGCAGATGCGCGGTCTTCTTCTTTTCGCGTAAAGCCGTAATTATATTCTTCTTGACAGTGAGAAAGGTTTGTATGGATTGAACAAACTCTTCCCAAATCCTTTCAGCATAGTCAATGTTGGAGCAATGAATGATACCCCAAAGGATCTGAAGCACATGATGTCTTGGCCTGTCATATCCAGCAGTTTTACCTATAAGGCACATGTTGATCATGGACAGGAAGGCTCTCCATGGTTGATAAAGAGCATTAACAGACATAGCAGACACGTTCCTGAGCGTACATGGGTATCCCAGAGTGTTGACATATTCGATGACTGTATCACTCGAAGGTGGAGCCACAAAAGGGCTGTTATCATTGGTTGGAGTGATATCAAGTGCATCTTTGTGAAGATTGAACCATTGCTCATCCAACTAACAGCTGTACAACCCAGTAGATGAGTTAAAACACATGGTGTCCTAAAACTGCTGAATGTAGATAGCAGGAATCGTAGAGGATGTCGTGAAGGCCCTGAAGAAATTGGTGTTTTTCAGTAAGGCCACAGCAATCGGGAAGATAGGATTCCTCTAAGACTTCTGTACATCGAGTACGCAGTTACTCTTGCCGATGGGCACCCATTTGCTTAACGGCAAAATTTGATCATCCGTTCTGGTCGGTGGTGCGATAGCAGGAGCTTGTTCAGCAGGAGCATCATTCGCAGGAATGTTCATGTCAGCCATAGTATCTGCACAAGTAGATCCAACAGCAGGACATACATACAGATATATGATGTTAGTTGGGAGCAATTGCTCAAAGGGAAGTCAACCTTGGAATGAGTTGACCCAAAGATATTTGACAAATTACATAACTCGCTGCAGACAACTCGCTGAAATATTATATTACAAGTACTTAACTCGCTACCAAAATAGAAAATTTGAAATAGAGGGTTAAATATTATAATAAAATAAAATCTTCTTTAACTCGCTAAGGGGTAGCGAGTTGCCTGCACACAATTAAATAAGAGAGGAAATTCAACTCGCTCATGACAACTCGCTAATGACAACTCGCTATGAATATTCTTATTAAAATACTTAACTCGCTATTAAATTTGGAAAATTTGAAATAGCGAGTTGATTATTTTAATAAAAATAAAACTCTTCCTCAACTCGCTACTGGTTAGCGAGTTGCCTGTTCATGATAAAATAATAAAATAATATCGAACTCGCTAGAGTCAAAGCACAACACGCTAACATGCAAAGCTATCAACTCGCTACTATGAATCATCACCCAACTCGCTACTTAGCATTATCACCCAACTCGCTACCAAGCACACAGCTAACACGCTAATTCCTACGATCACTTATACGAGCAAACAAGATCCAGGAAACACATGTTTTATGCTTAGACCACATCATCAAGCATTTCGCAACTTTCACAAACAACAAACAACAGCAAACACTAATTTTTGACCATAAAAAGTCAACCTTAGCCACGAAAATCAACAAGACTACAATATGATGAAAGGAAATGCAATTCAGACATGGACGAGGCATCAATCATACTTTCTAACCCTAACCCAGCAAACAAAATGTCATTTCAACCATCAATAAAAATTTAGATGATAAACTAAGGCGAAATCATTGATTAAGAGTGATTTAGTGTGATTAAGGCAACCATGTTTTAGATTTAAGATGATTATAATATATAGAACATAAAACAAAATTTATTTTAGCACTAAAAGACACAGAAATGACGAATCAACCAAAGTTGAAGCTAGCGAGTTGCGTGAATGGGTTTTTAGAGAGAAAAGTTTGACTGAGATTATGAATGTTTGACCAATAGTAACTCGCTGACACCTTAAATACTATTACAAGATTCACATATTGGCAGTTTTGGTCCCTACACTTTCAAAGTCCATTACTTTGTGGTTTAATGTATTAATAAGGTTTATACAAGTTTCAGATTTGGCACACATAGTCCTTGTAATATCATAATCCTAGGAAACATTTAGCAAATTTGCACATAAGTCCCTGTACTCACAAATACTTGACAAATTTGACTTTTTGAGTTAAAATAACTTTAACTCCCCTTCAATTTATAAACCGTTTAATACAAAAACCTTTTACCAATTAATTATTTGATGAATTAAAATGCCCATTAGATGTCATAAATTTGAAAATACTCTCCCCCTCAATCAATGACCCGTTTTCTATTGAAAGAGCTGTAGTCGTGATTGAGTGTCAAATTTAAAAAAAAAATCATGTCTGATTAATTTTCAAACAACACTTTTCCACCGCGAGTAACACAAATAATTTTCTGAAGAATCATAGACGGAAACTTATTTGGATAAAAAGAAGACTTCTCTTCTATATCAAGAATAATGCACTGAAACGTACATTAAGTCGAAGTTGTATGGATATAAAGTAATCCATGTCCGAGAAAACTGAATCACCTGTTGTCAGGAACAACCGTCTTTTTGGCGACATGCTTTCCTCATTGTGAAAAATGGGTTGTAGTCTGAAATAACTGCAAGCCATAAAGACATGTTTTGAAAAGTTTGAACTTCCGTTTGAGCTTCATTTAAAGACCCGTGTCAATATTGAATGACATTTCGAGGTCCGTAAATGTTATCGATAAACGGAAGAAATGTCTTGAAAAACTATTTTTGGTATTTTCTATTTTTTGATTTTTATGGTTTTTATAGGATTTATATTTTTGTATTTTCTTTTTAAGTTTAAGCTATATACATATATACATATGATATAGGAAGACCATCCTTTACCCCTCTTCTCATTCCTGAAGACGTTTAAGGGTTTTCGGAGACATACTTGACTCGTCGTTTAATATATATAAATATAATATAATATAAATATATAATAAGGACAAGATCAATAATAGAGAGATAAGTATTCCGTAAGGCTTTTAAAGAGATTTCTTACTTTTATCCAAAGCAAAAACCCTATAAAACATTCCCGAGTCGTTTCTCGTCGAGGCATGAATTGAAAATCGGGATTAAGTTTGTGATCGCGCGTTTGAATGGTCAATGATTGGTTTGGATTCTATTTCTACTAATAATAAGCAAAAATAAGTAAAGGCAAACTAAAAACGAGAGCAATTAAAGCTTAAAACCTAAAAATGATAACGGGATCCTAATCCCGTTCTTTAAAAAACCAAATTTTACAAATTTTACCCTACGAAAGCAAATTTAATTTTCAACAAACCTAAATGATAAAAGAAAATTTTCTAAAAAAGAATTATATTTTTTTGACTTTTATTTAATTTTTTAGGAATTAAAAATAGTTTTTATCTAAATTAAATATTAAAAATACTAAACTATTTATAAAAATTATGAAAAAATTACAAAAAGTGGCTTGAACTAAGCTAATCCTAAGAAAAATAAAATGGTGAACATAACTTATCAAATAAGCTACGAAATAAGCAGAAAAGGGCTTATAAGCTAAATTGGCTAAAAGTAAAAGAATAAAAGATGCAAAAGAAAACGGAAAAGACCCAAGGGCGCTAGTGGTTGTGTGTTATAAAGGTTGAGTGGGTAGAGGTCAGGGGTTCGAGCCTTGCTTACCCCTGACTTCCCTACTCCCATTTTTTATTTTTGAAAATTTCTTTTTGAAAAAGCTAAAGGACCTAAAAATAAGCAACTTTTGAAAAATGACTTTTTATACAAACCACAAATAAGCACGGAATAAGCTCTTAAAAGGGACAGAATTGGTTTTTTTTACACTAAGACTATAATGCTAACTGTTAAGCATTTTTTTGACTTAAAAAGCTTATGAAAAAGCAAATAAGCTAACAAAAAGCAATCAGCTATACCTAATAAGCACTAGGGAACACAAATAAGCAAATAAGATAAGCTAAACCTAGCTTAAATGAAAGATATCACCTAGAGGCTTTCACACTTAAAATTCAAAGCTAACTTTTCTAATAAGCTTAAATAAGCTCTACCCTAGGCTAAATAAGCTAACTATGACAAAAACCTAACCTATTAAGCAGATCAAAGCAAAATTTAAACTATCCTAACAAACCATAAGCTCAAATAAGAAAATAAGCTATTGGCCAAAAGTTTTGACTAAACAGCCTATAAGGAACTTTCTAGCTTATTTTTAAGCTAGGTAGTGGATCCTTATGGCTTAGTGGGCTATACCACTAAAAAGCTTGTCCAAAAAGCTTTCTAAATCAGCAAAGAAAAATGATTTTGAAATTCAAATAAGCTACTAAAAGGGCTTGTGAAAAAGCTGTTTGCACTTAGTCTGCACTCTTTTTGGTTTTTTTATAAAAAGATAACTAGCTATATTAAAGACCTAATTAAGCTATCTAAAATAAGCTAAAAGTGCAAAACAAGTTAAAATAGATTGAGATTGATGTCTAGAGAGCTTATATTCTCAATTTCAGAACCTAAAAACAATTTTAACTAACCTAAATTTGAACATGAAAAGGGACTTTGAACTTTGAAAAAGAAAGCTATGAAACTTGGCAGATTTTGTGCCAAAACACAAATGACAAAAGAAATTTTAACCAACTTGTTACTACTGCATTTTGACAACCTAAACAACACCAAAATGACACTTAAAAGCTATTTAAAAAGTCTTAATCAAATAAGCTTTATAAAACTGTTTTGAACCCACAGTTTCAAACACCTTATAGAAAAAACTTAAAAACAAGCTTTCAAACTTAAAAACTCTTAAAAACAGCTTATAATGACTTAAAGAAAGCTTGCCAAAGTTGGCTAAGTGACCCAAACAATTTTTTAAACAGTTTTGACCCACTTTGACCCTTAAACCAAACACCCCTTTAAGTTTTCATAATCCATTTTTAAGGTGATTATTGATGATTTAAGCTAAGTATTTTGAACACAGATAGCAAGCAATGACTAATAAGCAATTTTAAACAAATTCCAACCAAGAATAAGCACTTGATATAAGCAACAATAATTAAGCAGTACTAAGCTAAAATGGACAGTTTTTTGTAAAAACACAAGTAAATGACATGTAAGCAATCAAAAAGCATAAATAAGCAATAATCAACAATAATAAGCAAGAATAAGCAGTAAAAGACAGTAAATAAGCAGTGCAACAGTAAATAAGCAAAAATGAAAAAGAAGAACTCACAAATCCCTTTGCTCAAAACAAGGGTGATTAAGCTCTTAGGAGCTGGTCTACAAAGCTCCAGCTTGTTTTAAACAAGCTGGTAAGTCCATAAGCCCATCCCTTTTTGGCTTATCATCCAATATCAGCTGAGGTAATTTAGGAGTGGATTTTTTTTGGTTTTTTATAATTTTTAAGACAGATATGAAAACAAGCTTTTTCATAAGCTTTGAATGAACCAAAAGCTTATGTAAGAGCTTAATAACAGAATTTTAAAAGACAATTAAACTAAATGACAATATTTTAAAAGAACTTAAAATTTCATTAAATTGAAAAAGATTACAATGCTTTAAAATTTAAATGACAAGAATTTTAAATGACATGAAAAGTAAATGACAGTATTAAATACAGATTTGTTAAGACCGACTTGTATTTGCTTTAGAAATTTGATGACGACCTCAGGGGTTTCATCTTTTGATCTCAAAAACTTAACCCAAGTAAACCGAGAGTAATCATCAATGATGACTAAGATGTATTTCTTTCCATTAATTGTTTGCACTCGCATCGGTCTACATAGATCCATATGAAGGGTATTAAGAACTTCCAAGTTGGTGTTTTTAATTTTAGGTTTGTGGGTATGCTTTTTGCTCTTTCCTAGTTAACATGCGGAGCAAAGATGATCTTTCTCAAACCTTCAACAGGTAACCTCGGACTACACTAAGTCCTTTCTTGCAAGGTCATTGATGGTACCGAAGTTCAAGTAGTTCAAATGACGATGCCACAACCATGATTTGTTCTTGGAGGCTTTGGACAATAAGCAAATTAGGGAGGACTTCATCATGTCTTCAACTGAGATAGTGTACAAATTAGACCACGAGATCCTTTAATTAATTCAACACCATCGGTATCTCGAACATAAAAAGAATGCTTCCTGAATGCAACTTCTAGATCAAAATCGCAAAATTGTCCGACATAAAACAGATTGTGTCCTAGTCCTTCCACATAGTATACCTTGGAGATCACACTATCACCAATCACATAATCTCCCTAACCCATGATAGCACCAAAGTGATCATTCCTGAATCTAACTATCCCAATGAACTTTTTCACAAAATTCCTAAGCCGTGAGCGATCCCCTATCATATATTTTGAACAGCCTGAGTCCAAATACCAAAGGATGATACGTATGACCTGCATTTGAAAATAAACGAAGATGGAAAGTTTGGAAAGTCGGATCCCCAATTTTGGTTGGGTTCCTGTTGGTTAGCACAAGTAATGGCCTGATTCTCGGTTTGCTTAGCAGATACTACTTTGGGTTTAGTGAGCCTAGTTAAAGGGCACTGTTCTCCTAAAGTGAATATTCTTCCTGTGGGTCTCTATTGATGACCAACACTGGTAAGCACTTTTCCTATGGCTTTCCACACTTGCCTAACTTGCTTAGGTTTCCAAACTTGCTTAACTTTGCGCACAACATTTTTAACAGAGGGGGATGCATTCATAGAGTGCAAATAATCAACCACACACATATCATGATTTGCATAAATTAAGCATTTGTTACATGTTTGGCAAACAGAATGAGAATTCGAATTAATTACAGTACGCTTAGAGCTAATACTAGAATCAACACGATTCATGGTTTTCAAACTAGACTTATTGGTCATAGTGTGTTCTTCTACTTTCTTCTTATTGACACTTTTAGCCGGCGAGATCCTATTTTTCTTGGTATTGCTCCTAGGCTGTGATCCGCTAACATTAGTGCAACTGTTTACTCCTGTAGGAGGAAGCACATGGACATTAGTCTTCTGAATGTTTCATTGCTCTACATGTTTGTGTGTGTTATTATTTGACGTTACACATTGATCCTGTGGATCCCTTTGAATATAGATATTTCTACCTTGTTAAGGGTTGTAGCTAATATGGATAGATCCACACAAACTACAAGAGAAACAATGACTATAAACACTATAAGTTATGCGGAAACTAACTTATAATGCTAAGAAGAACAATGAATATTGATAACTAAACTTTTGTATTAATCTGCTAAAACGATTACAGATTACTAACTATGAGATATGAGATTGTATATATGAGATCTGTCTTCTCTAATGCCGTAGGGTTCCTTTTATAGACTAAGGATAAACCCTAACAGACTTACTCAAAACGCGTAAAAGATAATGCATATCTTTTCCTATAATATCTCATGCATATCTCTTAAATGGTACTAACTATTTTATACTATCAGTACTAACTAACTGATTAGTACTAACTATTTTGTACTGTCAGTACTAATTACAACTATCGGTACTAACTAATATAACTAACGGTACTAAGTCAGGAATGCATAATTCCCAACAATCCTCCCCTAAACATGATTGTTGAACTTGTTTAACTTCATGTTTCTTCAGTTTATTCTTCTTAAGCTCTTGGAGGATGTATCCAAACACTTTGTCAAATCTTGATCTTGATCTTTAATAATTTTTTATATCTTCAGCTATCCATCTTCATCAGCAACTTGTCTTTTCAGCAACACAGCAACATCCAACTCAGTTGGCTTTATAGTTTTTGGCAAACTACTAGCCATTAACGGATTTGGTATTCCTTTATCAGTAGTCGTTTGCTCTAGGATAGCCAATTCTTCATTGTAAACAACAAGGTGAATTGATTACCTTGTAGTTTTAAGTAAACTACCAACGGATTTGACTTGTCTTTACCAAAAGCCGTTTGCTTTTGGGCTAGTCAATGCTTCATTGCCATAACATGGTGCATTGATAACCATATAGTTTTTAGCAAACTATCAGCTATTAACAGATTTGATTAGTCTTTACCAGGAACTGTTTGATCCGGGACTAGCCAACTCATAACCATGAAGCAAGGTGAGTTGAAAACCCTACAATTTTTGGTAAATTGTCAACCATAAACAGATTTAAGAAGTCTTTACCATAAGCCATTAACTTGTGGACTAGCCAGTTCTTATGCCTGTTAAGCATGGTAAACTGGTGGCCATTTATTATGTGGTCTTAGAACCAACACTCAAAGATCCTTCTCATCTCCATCAGAGTCTTCAGGTTCTAACTCTGCAATCTGCTTCTTGACAAATCTAATCAGTTCCAAAGCTATAGTACTATCTTCTTCAGTTTCTAACTTCAACTAAAGCAATTGTGACAACACTTCCTTTTTCAAATGATACTTATTCTCTACAAGCATATGAATGACTATACCTTCATCAGTCATTATAGTGTGTATCCCTGAAGAACTATGTAGCTTCCAGCTCACTATCTTCTAATTTTGTTGTGCATTCCAAAACTCATCATTTCCATTTTGATTGAACATGATTATCAAATCTCCCCAAAGTATTTTGTCAAATCCTTCAGGTGTCTCATCTTGGTATCTGTTCATCAAAAGTTGATATATAGCACAGATGTCATCTCTATCAAGTATTGAAAGCACTGCCATCAAAGTACTAAAATATCTTCTTTGTATATTACTTATAATCACCACATTAAGATAAACATCTTCTATCTCTTCAGTCTCATCATACTATGGTTTGGTTGTAAGATACTCAGATCTCCATTCTATGATAGGATAGTTCTTGTCAAGTATCTCATAATCCACTTCCTTATACCCAAGAAGTGCTTTTAGAACTTATGCAGTGATTCATGATATAAAAAAGAAACCTCCACTAGGGTGAAAATAGAGCTTTGTTAAATGTTAAGACAGTTAGATCCCCCTCATACCCCATTAGCTGAATAGCATCAAATATAGCCTAATTTGGCAAAGAATCTATCCCATCAGCATCATCAAAAAGAAGATCACTTCTTATTGATGCCTCTGAGATAGACATAGGCTTGCCAGCCACTTTGGAAGTAATATACCTAACATTGTTGATTAATTTGGATTTAGCAGATATCCAAAACTGTTCAACAAATGTAGTAAAGACTACAGGACTTACAATGAGAGCATAGTGAATGAGGCTTCACGTAAGAAAGCTGATAATTTTATGAAACTCTGTATTCCCATCAGACTGCAAACATTTAGATAGGAGGTCTTTGGAGTGACCTGAAACCTAGAACAAGCACAGACTGCAAACATAATATCAGGCCTAGAAGCAGTCAAGTACATTAAAGAGCCAATCATGGATCTATAAAGGTATACATCCACAACACTAGCTTCCTCATCCTTGACTAAAGGCTTCTGGGTCTCAATTGGTGTACTAGCAGTCTTTATACTGGCAAAATCAAACTTCTTCAGGATTTCTACAACATACTTATCCTGACTTATAAAAATACCATCTTCTTTCTGTTTGACTTGTAATCCAAGAAAGAAGATGAGCTCTCCCATAGAACTCATCTAAAATCTACTCTTCATCAGTGCCTCAAATTTATCACACCAAGATCTCTTTGTAAAACCAAAAATAATATCATTCACATAAGCTTGTACTAACATGATATCATTTTTGTCCTTCTTAATGACAAGAGTCTTGTCAATAGTTCCTCTTCTATATCCACTCTTCAGCAAGAAAGTAGATAAAGTAGCATACCAGGCTCTGGGAGCTTGGTGTAAACCATAGAGAGCTTTCACTACTTTGTAGACCTTCTTAGGAAGTACTAACTTTTGGCTTGTCAGTACCGTCATCTGGTCTGTCGGTACTAACTTCAGGCTTGTCAGTACTAACTTTTGGCTTGTCAGTACCTTCATCTGGTCTGTCGGTACTAACTTTTGTCAACCAAAGAATGAACAAGTCTGGCAACAACAGTTCTTCAGTACCATTTATATCTCTTTCCAATGACTCTCTAAAACCTAAATAACTCCATGAAATTCATCACTATGGTCAAGATTCTTCTGCACACTGAACACTTCATACAAACTGTACAACAAATCATATTGCCTCCCCTTAGCTAATGCAGCCTATGGATTGATCATCCCAATAGCAACAACCAAGAACTGGAACCTGCTAACATCAAATACCTTGTTAGAAGATCAACTACATTGTTATCAGTGTGTATCTTTAGCACCTGGATAAGTTTATTCTCATAAGCATCCCTAATGAAGTGGTGCCTAATTGCAATATGCTTTGTTTTGGAGTGAAATACTGGATTCTTTACAATGCATATAGTACTCTCATTATTCAATTGTAATCTTCTGTTCATTGAAAATTAAACCTATAGGCTAAACTTTTGATTTTGAATCCACAAAACTTGCCCACATAAGACTCATGCTTTCAATTTGCTAACAGCAATAATTTCTGCCTCTGTATAGAAGTACCACAATCGTCTGCTCTTGCATTGCCATGAAATGAATCTCCTGCCAAATATGGACAAACTCCTGTTTGGATTTCCTGTCTAATTTGCTGCCTGCGATAGTCACTATCTAGTAGGCTTCTAGGTCAAATATGACACTCTAGATACCAAAGGCCCAGTTGGTTTGCCTTTGAGGTACCAATAAGATCTCTCACATCATTTAGATATGGAGGTATTTGGAGGACCTGAAAGCTTAGAACAAGCACATACTGCAGAACATAATATCAGGCCTAAGAAGTATCAGACATTAAAGAGCCAATCATGGATCTATAAAGGTTTACATCCACATCACTAGCTTCCTCATCCTTGACTAAAGGCTTCTGGGTCTCAATTGGTGTACTAGTAGTCTTTACACTGGCAAAATTAAATTTCTTCAGGATTTCTACAACATACTTATCATGACTTATAAAAATACCATCTTCTTTCTGTTTAACTTGTAATCCAAGAAAGAAGGTGAGTTCTCCCATAGAACTCATCTGAAATCTACTCTTCATCAATGCCTCAAATTCATCACACCAAGATCTCTTTGTAGAACTCAAAAGATATATAATCATCTACCATAACTTGTGACTAACTTGATATCATTTTTGTCCTTCGATGAAGAGTCTTGTCAATAGTTCATCTTCTGTATCCACTCTTCAACAAGAAAGTAGATAAAGTAGCATACCAGGCTCTGGGAGCTTGGTGTAAACCATAGAGAGCTTTTACTACTTTGTAGACCTTCTTAGGATACTTAGGGTCTACAAAAACTGGAGGTTGAGACACATATACCTTCTCATCAATTTTGCCATACAGGAATACACTTTTCACATCCATCTGATAGACTATGAATCCCATGTAAGAAGCATAGGCTAAAAAGATCCTAATGGCTTAAATCCTAGCTACAGGAGCAAGAACCTCATCATAATCTATCCCTTCCTCTTACCTATGTCCCAGAGTAACCAACCTTGCCTTATTTCTAACCACAACACCTCTTTCATCCTTCTTATTTCTGTAAACCCATTTTGTTCCAATTGCCTTCTTCCCATAAGGCAAATCTACAAGAATCCAAACTTTTTGAATCTTGAATTCACTGTTCTTTCCCTGCATAACATCATCCAACTTTCATCTCAAGTTGGCTTTCAGATATCTCTTGGGTTATTTGAACAAGAAACAAGCAAATAAACAATTGCTGATGTCCTTATATTAGTTCTTCTTTGCTTTTAATTTGACTTACAAAAGCATGGGGCTCCAGAACCTGTTGTCCTCTTTGCTCTTGTTGTGAACTATGCTGATTTGGATCTCCAAAGAATTAGGGAGATTGAAGGATGAATATATGAGTTAATCCTTGATGTGGAATATGACAAACATTTCTCAATAGTTTTCTAAATTTGTGGAGAAAGAGTCAGTCCACTGCACCCTCATTATCAAGAGATGGCATTGTAAAGAAGAACATCCAGAAGAATTGGTCATACACAACACCTTAAAGAGCATGCATTTCAGAATCATCTTGTCAGTATTGTTAGATCATGAAGAGGATAGTCCCACCATACGGACGTACGCAGTTACTAACTGTGAGCTAGCAATATTAACTGAGTGTTTAGATACTGCGGCTTTAGGCAGCTCCTGCTTGAAGATGCAAATCCGCATAGCTTGGCAAACTTCTCGTTCTGAGAGCTCCACCTGTCATCATTATCATGTTGTTTTCTTGTCTTTAAGCATTTTTCTAAGCTTATCCAAAAAGACTGATCCTCCGTATCTACTGGCTTCTTATTGTCTTTAACTCAGGATTTTTGTTAGGTTCCTTCACCTCATTCTTTGCTCTGAGCTCTTGACTAGTTTGAAGTGAAAGAAGACCCTATTGGAAGTACAAAGTATCCCCTGAGCAATTTAGCTCTATTCTGAATTTCCTGCTGCCAATAATTAATCTTCTATACCTACACTATGATTAGCTTCTTTTGGACATGCATGTTTGTTAGCTTGATTCTCTGATCTCACAGGTTGATAATTCATTGAATCAGTTAAATAATCAAGATCAAATAGCCAAGTTGGTCCCTTCCCTGCAACATTTGGTTTATTTTCTAAAAAGGTTATGTGCATGTTTTCTTCAACTCTTTTGGTTTCTAAATTGTATACCCTAAAAACCTTGCTTTGTAGAGAATACCCTACTAAAAATCCTTCATCTGATTTCCCATCAAACTTGCCCAGGTGGTCAATGGTATTCAAGATGGTCACATGGCACCCAAAAGGTCTTATATGTAACATTTCTCATTTTCGTGTCATTGTACGATTATATTAATGATCACTATTTATTTTAGTCCGATACGCGTTTACTTTTAATAATTACTTTTAAGCAAAACCGCGTAGACTAGAAATAATCAATGAATGTAAACGGTCACCAAATAAATTAAGGTTTACATCAACCAAGTAAGGAATAATTATTTTGAGAATAATTATGTACTTTGAGTATTTTATTTTTATTGGTCACGTAAAAGGGTTACGTTTCGCGATAAAATACATTTGGACGCACCCCGGAAATACCTAGACTTACCTAGACTCACACCAATACCCACTTTGAAAGTCTAAACACAAAATTTAATCAAGTCTTGTGTCTAGACCCCTTTAAAGTCGAATAAGGGCAAGTAAACTTGCATAAAATCGTCCTTGGTGATTTATTTACTAGCAAAATCTCCCTAATAATACTTAAGGGTACATGTACATCACCTAAGTCATTAAGACTTGTCCTAATGGTCTCCTACTAACCTCTTACCCAATGGTTAATGCCCATTTTGTTTCCTTTGCCCTTTTGATGCCGCGGTTAGCAAGGAAAGAACAACAAAAATCATAAGATTTCCTAGCTAACACAATCTTGTACCTCAACTACTTAATTAATACTTGTACTCATGTGGTTTAGCAAAAACCATGTGAGATTAACTAAAACCCTTCAAAAACCGCCCCCAAGCTCGTTGGGTTTGGTTTAATGCGACTAAAGTTAACAAGGCTTAGTGCCTATAATTCACATTCACAACATCTCAATAATACTTTTTCACAAACCCTTATCTCTCTCAAAGCTAAAACAACCTCCTTACCCTCTAAATCACTCGTCACTCGCTAAAGCCGAACCATACACGACCCACTTGGGTCACTAAGGACTTAGGAGAACCTCTAAAGTCACGTACAAGGTTGTTAAGGAGAGTACGCGAGCTAAGGTCGTATAACAAGCTTGAAGCTTACATTATACATTTGGGTGTAACAAGTCGGTTTGCTTCTAATTCACGAATAAACCCTAGGACCATTGTAAGTCACTCTATGTCCCGTACGTGTCCTACTTACTCCACATGACCGTCAATTTATTCTAGTTTTCGCGTAAGGTTCGAGTTCAAAGCTCAAAGTTACGTGAACATGCATGGTTCGACCATGCATGGTTCACGGCTCCACCGGCACGACCTACAGTCACAATGCAACCTTCTGAGGTCATAGCTTGAATACATCACCACGTAAACTATTTGCATAATCGGAAACGGGGTAGTGTTAAAAGTATATTTAACGTGAGTGAACGCTTACATGTCGCGGGTCACGTTTAGAAAAGGCTAGGCACTCTTGTTTGATGCTAGACTATTTAACGAACCACATGAACACACAAATGAAACCATACAAACCCTTAATGGACTTCTCCGGCATTTTGCGACCCCACGCAGCCCACAAAGGACTCCATAAGCCAGATAAGCCCTAAACGGCGTATCGTGTCTATACCAGCGACTACAGTTAGCTTAAAATGAAGGCAAAGACCTAATGGGCCCTTTGGCCAATCCGTGGAGGCCAAACGAAACCCTTAACGCCCTTCAACCCATTACCGATCCACAAAGGAGCTATACAATACGAAATAACTCCCACAGCTATTCATGTGCTATACCCAGCTTAATAAAGCTTAATAGATATTTAAGAACTTAAATGGACCTATGTATTTCTTGAAACCAATCAACCCTAACGGCTTTCTAGCCCTTGTCGCAAGCCCAACAATGAGCCCAAAAGCTCACAATAAGCTTTTACAGCTGATTGGTGAAGGGTTACGCAGCTTATACAAGTTCAAAGGGCTTCATGGACTCAAATAAGGTTAACGGGCCGAGCCCTAACCCCTAGAACCCATTCGGGTTACCATCGGGCCCAATAGGCCCAACGGAGAGCTTTATTAGCTTATCAGATAACTAAAATAAGCAAAAAGACCCCCCAAGTTGCTTAGTGGGATCTAAATAAGTCTTAACTACCTAATGACCCCACGAGACCTTCTTAAGACCCTATCGGGCCTAAACGGTCACAAAACCGGCCCATTGAGTGCTTATTGTCTTATTGCTTATTTAGAAAAGAGCGGAAAGAGGAAATCAGTTAATTCGCTTAAATACAGTTGGAAAAAGCACTAGGAGAAGTCCTAAAACTCTAGAAATAACCCTTATCGGGCCGCAACAATAAGAGCCAAACCCCAAATCAAAGCTTATTAGCTAGTTTAAATAAGCTAGAAATAAAACAAGGTACCTCCTGGGCTAATTAAGTAGAAAATAAGCCAAAATGCTTATGGAACCTTTTTTAAGGTTCTATTCGGTGTGAGCTATTGGCCCATAAGCCCAATACGCTTGAATTAAGCTTCAGAGATCTCACCGAGCGTATTGTAACTAACACGCTTGTATAAGCCTTAATGACGATGATGTTCGAGTTATAAAAACCGTATCGGGACCCTTAAAAAGCTAAACGGGACCTTAAACGGCCCTTTAAGGCCCGTTATCAAAATAAGCTCGAATGAGCTTATTTTTCAACCGAGAACACGTTTAATTAAACTTAATCGAGCTTAGTAAAGAGAAATGCACACTCGTTGGGATTTATTCGAGCTAAAATGGAAAGTTCGCAAAGCCAAAGGACCAAAGTGTAAATGCCGATACCTAAGGGTTTTGAATTGTCCATTTCCGAAATACAAGAACTCCAGGACCATTTTTGGTAACATTTGTGAAACTTAAGGATGAAAGTGTAAGCTATAACAACCTAAACTACCGTTAATAAACCTAAGGACTAAATTACGCCATTTTCGAAACTAAAAGGTTCAAAATACAAATGTGTATATTTGTAAACCTAGGGACTAAAAGTAAAATAATTAGAAACTTAAGGGTATGTTAGAACCAAAGTAGGATAGACGAAACACTTGACAAGTCGGTTGAACATTTAGATATTCGGACACCGACGGTTTTAAATAACAAGT
Source organism: Tanacetum coccineum (assembly GCA_026074375.1). Lineage (NCBI taxonomy): Eukaryota > Viridiplantae > Streptophyta > Magnoliopsida > Asterales > Asteraceae > Tanacetum > Tanacetum coccineum. The sequence goes on along the minus strand of BQNB010004422.1, from coordinate 62,938 downwards.
TAATAAATAAGTATATTTATTAATAATGATTTCACGTTTCTCGAGAACCATCGAAACTATAAATGAACAGCTATGCTTGTGGGTCCACCTCGCAAGTATAACGGTATATATATAAACTTAAAATGGGATTATTTATACATGAGCGTTAGTTTTAAATGTGTAAACAAACTTGACCGTACTTACCTTAGTACTTAGCGTGTGATCCCAATACCTACTTGGATACTTGTTATCATTCATAGAACTACCAGGCTAGTGATTCCAATACCCCATGCTTTACAATTATTGAAATGATTTAACATCCTCGGGGTGATAACATGCCTTGTTTTACAAACTGGAACGCAGGTGTACATTTATGCATGATTACGTGTTTGCCTAAGTTACCATAACCCTTTTTGTCCATGATCATGAACTGTTAATTGCATAGAATGTGATTGGGAATTACATTGTGCGGGCGCGAATGTTGTGAATAGATCTATTAGGGATTGACAATCCCCGTTCGGGTGATTAGCTATCACTGGGAACGAACGCATACCATGTCGAATTTGGGATGTTGCTGGTTACACATCATTAATTACGGACACCATTGGCATTTATATATTGCGCTTTCATATACGTCGAGCCTCGGTGTCAGTGAGCATAGGAAACGTATTTACTTTTTTATGATGTTTGCATATCTGGGCCTTGGATCTAACACACTTGGAAATCTTGCGGTCCTACCATTGGATTTACAAAACCTATGAATTCACCAACTTTATGTTTGACGTTTTAAGCTGTATTTCCAGGTCAATAAAAGCAGCAATGCGATGATACAATGGTCGAATAATTGAAGAGTCAACACTTAAGATTTGGGGTCTTATTACATTTTGGGTACAAATGTTATAAACCAAAATCTTTATCTATTTTGTTGAACCATTTGAAGCCATGAGCTTATGTAACAAACAAGTATTTTGTTAATCCAATGTATCTTTTTCAAACGACACGTTTAGTAGTCGTTCTCTGATCTTGTGCTATTGACCCAATAATGTAACGCCTTCGGATATTCAACATTCCGCTGCATACTCAGATTTGAGGGTGTTACATTATATAGCTTATGATTGGTATTTTACCAGTTATAAGTTCATAAGGTGTCTTATTTTGAGGCTTGGTCACTAATACCCTATTAAGGACATAACAAGCAATACTAACTGCTTTAGCCTAAAAAGTGTTAGGTAAAAATGAATCTGCTAGCATAGTTCTAAGCCTCAATAAGGGTCCTCTTGATCTCTTTTGACCCATAAAATTCAATAAAATCCCTGTTCTTAAATTCTGTTCTATTATCACATCTAATAGTTTTAACTTTTTGATTTAATTGGTTCTGAATTTGTCTTATAAAGTCCTTAAGGATTCCACTAGTTTCATCCTTAGTTCTTAAGAAGAATACCCAACTAAACCTGCTAAAATCATAAGTGATAACAAGGAAATAAGTCTTATGGTTTAAGCTCCTTACAGATGTAGGTCCAAATAAATCCATATGCAGAAGCTGTACGGCTACTATTAGAGCTCAATTGATTTGCCTATAGAGAGCCTTGTGTTGCTTTCCTTTCGGACAAGCTAACAAGTATGGGTCAGTTTGAAAATATCTTTGAAGGAGTAAAACTCTTAAAAGGGTTCCCTTCACTAGTTTGTTATAGGTTTAAAGTTAACAGGACCCAACCTGTCCTAGTCCATTTCTTAATTCATCAAGTGAGGCCTTTGCCATCAAACATGCTATACCTCTAAAGGTTCAATGTTGCCTTGATTATAAATGTACACATTGGTTTGTGGTCTAGGGATCTAATAATCGTGATTTTCATCAGTAACTTAAAATTCAGAGACAACACAAGACATTCACGTGTCTGTAGAAAACCTTTTGCTTCTTGTCACACATCTGTGACACTGATAAAGAGGTTGAAATGGCTTATTCTGTCACAAAGACACTTCCTCAAATCTACTTTCCTGTTTTTATTGGTGTACCGGTAACAGTCTATGTAACCTTTATTTCCTCCAAAGCAACAGAGGCCACATTAAAGTCATGATAGTCACAAGGTAGGTCTTGTTTCCAATCATGGGCCTGAACATCCACTATCAACAATCCTTTTGGTCTATAAATCTCTTGGTGGATAATCCTGCACAATTAAGAAGAAGATTAGAGTCTCTTAGTGGTACCCAAGCCTTTGTTGGACTTGGGTCTGCTAGGGGATCTTTGAAAGGTAACACATTTTTAGTATTTGATCCGCCATTGTAGGTGGAGACTTTGTTCCAACCATAAGTCCTTTTGGTCTCCAATTATAACCTGCTGAGGCTTTAACAACAGTTCTCTTTTTTTTTTTTCCCCCCAAACAACACTAACTGCAATTTACGCTCTCTAGTATTAACTTTTGATATTGAAAAAATTAGCTGTAAGTGTCTTTGCTCTATTGTTTGTAAAAATGGCTTTCTAGAAAGGTGAAAAGAGTTTTATGAAAACAAGCTTTGTCTACATATTCACAATAGCTGAACATGAGAACTTTCCTAGCAGCATTAGTTTGGTACTGGTATGTTCTTTAAAATTATGCCTAGCATATTAACTGTGTTAGTACCGCTAGTTCTAGCATTATTAAACTGAATCTAGCCAGTTCTAGTTAGTACTCTTTTGGAACAGAATTGGTTTTGATGAGATTCCACTTCTTTTACAGTTTGTAACCAAACTGGCCAATTTTCCTTTGAACTAACCCTACACACGCCAATTGTTTAAATTCAGCCTTGTTAGCCAGTCTTTTCTCATGGAAATCTCAATCTCTAATTAGATGGCTAAAAACTCACATACTAAACATCCTGTTTGGGTAAAACCATTTCCAAACCTAGTTTTTTCAGACATTAAACACTATTATCCTTTTTGTCAGGATTAGGATTGGACGACTGTTTTTGTTTCTTATCAATTTGCCTGGAGTTTTTTACATGCTTAATCAGTATTAATAAAAGCAAAATAGGTGTTTCTTGTTCTTTATGGGTAGATACATCAGGTGCAGCTTCAACGATCTGTTTATACTCCTCAATGATAGGGACATCAGACCAAACTTTTGAGGTTTACGTTACTACTTTGGTTCAATTGACAACTAGTTCACATAGATTCATGTGGTGTTTCGTTCACTAGATTAGGAATTTCACAAAGAATTAAAGTCACTGCTCCTATAAAGCATCAGATTCACTAGGTTTTATTGTTTGGACCATATGTAAATTGTTGATCATCTATTTTTTATCAGTCCAAGGATGGAGAGTCCCTTCAGAGGGTGAACTTGCATGCATCCTCTTCTGCATACTATATCATCCAGCATGACTATACTCTATATCACTTGTCCTAACTGACAAACACACTTTGGAAAACTTTCTTTTTCATTAATCCCCCCCCCCTTTATTTTTAAAATAAAAAAACACCTTTATTCATTTGATCACCATACCCAAGCCCAGCCTTATCCCTAGCACTCATCTGACTATTTAGCAAAATATTAAGATTTTTAGAAGAGTTGTGCCATTTTTCTACTTTAGCTTTTAATTTTTTTTTCTTTTTCAGCTTATGCTAATAGTTTCTTATGGTATGTAAGGACATCAGTTTTATCATCTAAGTCAATTTTCATAAACCTTATCTTTTCCTCATACTAAAGATGACGTTGTTGATGAGCAACTATGTGGTGCTTCAACTTCTTTAAAGCTGAGTATATGCCTTATTTTCTATACTGCACATCCCAAGTTGTTCCCTCTGTTCATCATATATATTTTTAAGTTTAACATAAGACTCTTTACATTCTTTTGAACAAGAAGTTACCTCTGTGTCTGAGCCTGAACTGCGCAAGCCAGGCAAAGCAATTCGCACTGGTTCATCTTCGGAGTAACTGGCCAACAACCCTTCTCCATCAAGAGTCCCCAAAGCATGTAAGTCCTCGCTGTTTACCAATCTCCTCCCATTGGCTTTAGCCTTTTTCCTATGTCCAACATCTCTCCTCCTACTACTTGAATTCCCCTTGGATCCTGCACTCTCTTCAAAATGCCTGTCTTTACAAAATACTTTGAAGCACTCTACTTTTGTTTTGTCAAAACCAACCGGTTCCTTAGCACCAATTTGTAGTGTTCTACCTGCGTTTGTAGAACTTTTGCATTCTCATGGAAATCATGGCCACTCTGCCATTTCAAGCCATTTCTTTCTTCTAAATCAACACATCAAGTTGTCCAGATCCTCATGATCCAATTGTGGACAACTGGAGTGATTTGGCAAGTAAGGAAGTATTATGAAGTGATGTTCATATGGTAGTATGACCGAAGAATAGAATGCACATAAGCGTACTAACATCTTAGCAACTGCTGAGTGTTCTCTTAAACAAAATGCACATTCTGGGCGCTAGATGAAGACGCATTAGGAGCCTTTAGCATCAGACTCAAAGAACTTAAGATTTTAATTTAAAAAAAAATTTTACAATCTTCTCAACTGAGACTGTCCCTCGCTTGGCTTGGTCCTAAATGATTAAGAAAAACTTGAATCCAGCAGAAGTAAGACTAAGGAACTTCTGATGCATATATCATAGAGACGCTGCACCATGAATCTCGAGTTGACTAAGAAGACTATCTGAAACCTTGTCATAGCCTTTAATAGTTGCCCTTCTGAATTTGAGATACAGAGAAACATTCGACTTTGTTTTAAAATATACTTTTGCATCTTCATTTGATTCATATTTCCACCAAATCTTAATTTTGATAGCTTCCCACAATCTCTTACATCAGTCATTTTAATGAAATGTGTACAAGATGATCTCTGTAAAGCCATAAGCTAGTGGTCCTTGCTGTTGTTTTTCTCTTTCGCTGCTAAAACTTTCTTCTGCAGTCTTGGGAGGCATATTACTTTATTAAACCATTTGTATCCTTGAGACACACACTGGTCTATTTTCCTCTTTGCATGAACTTCCAGATAGGATAGTCCTGTATGGCCATATAATTTTCCATTTTCATGGCTCATATTCATATTCTCCCTTCTTAAGAATAGAATTTGAATGTTGAAACATGTGAGAGGTTTGTTGTGTTGTTTTTGTGAGGGGTGGTGGGTGATATATCATCCTCATATCCAGCCATTGAATAAAGATTTGTAAGATAGATGGTTATAACTGTTTGAGTCTTCTTCAAGTTTCTCTAACGAGCTCTGATACCACTGTAGATCCCTTTGTGATATAGAACTTTCTAACCATTGTTAAGGAATGTAGCTATATGGATAGAATCTCCACAAACACAGAGAAACATGACTATAAACCTATAAGTTTATCGGAAACTTACTTATATAAGCTAAGGAGAACAATGAATATATGATAACTAACTTTTGTATTAATTCTGCTAAATCGAGTACAGAGTACTAACACTATGTGATATAGATTGTATATGAAAGTATATCTCTTAACGCGTAGGGTTCCGTTGAATAGACCAAGGATAAACCCTAACAGACTTACAAAACACGTAAAAGATAATGCATATCTTTTCCTATAATATCTCATGCATATCTCTTAAACAGTACTAACTATTTTATACTAACAGTACTAACTAACTGATCAGTACTAACTATTTTATATTGTCAGTACTAATTACAACTATCGGTACTAACTAATATAACTAACGGTACTAAGTCAGGAATGCATAATTCCCAACACAAAATACACATTTCGTCACTTTAAACAGCATATGGTCACACTTATTAACACTTTTGGTCACTTTATGCTTAATTGTATGTGACTAAATACCAAAAAAGAACATGTTTTATGTGACTAAATATTATAAAAGGCCACACAAGCATACATTCATGTGGCCAGTGGATGATCAATAGTCACACAAATTACACATTTTTTCACTTTAAACAGCATATGGTCACACTTATTAACACTTTTGGCCAATTTATGCTTAATTGTATGTGATTAAATACCCAAAAATATGCTTTGTGTGACTAAATATTACAAAAGGCCATACAAACATAAATTCATGTGGCCATTGGATGATCAATAGTTACACAAAATACACATTCTTCACTTTAAACAGCATATGGTCACACTTATTAACACTTTTGGCCACTTTATGCTTAACTGTATGTGACTAAATACCCCAAAAAAACATGCTTCGTGTGGCTAAATATTACAAAAGGTCATACAAACATAAAATTCATGTGGCCATTGGATGATCAATAGTCACACAAGATACACATTTCTTTACTTTAAACATCATATGGTCATACTTATTAACACTTTTGGCCACTTTATGCTTAATTGTATGTGACTAAATATAAAAAAACATGCTTTGTGTGACTAAATATTACAAAAGGCCACACAAACATAAAATTCATGTGGCCATTGGATGAACAATAGTCACACAAAATACACTTTTACTTCACTTTAAACACCATATGGTCACACTTATTAACACTTTTGGCCACTTTATGCTTAATTGTATGTGACTAAATACCCAAAACAAACATGCTTTGTGTGACTAAATATTACAAAAGGCCACACAAACATAAAATTCATGTGGCCATTGGATGATCAATAGTCACACAAAATACACATTTCTTCACTTTAAACAGCATATGGTCACACTTATTAACACTTTTGGCCACTTTATGCTTAATTGTATGTGACTAAATACCCAAAACAAACATGCTTTGTGTGACTAAATATTACAAAAGGCCACACAAACATAAAATTCATGTGGCCATTGGATGAACAATAGTCACACAAAATACACATTTCTTCACTTTAAACAGCATATGGTCACACTTATTAACACTTTTGACTTTGTACCTAATTAGTCACACGTGTTAAGGTTTTGATCACTGTTTTTTAATGGATACGGCCACTAACTCAAAAATGTGACCGTAGGTACCCTACGGTCGCGCGACCTTTAGTCACACACACTCGAAAAATCATGTGTGACTATATGTATATGGTCACACTTTTTTGGTGTAGCCAAATCTACTTTGTGTTCTAGTGTTCACAATGACGATGGAAATCCTTCCAGAGCCAACATCAAACAAGCTATGCGGTAGGTGACTTGTGAGATCCTACATGGATCAAACTTGTGATACTGGATATCAATTCGGTCTAGCTTATGAATTGACGAATGAATTTTGAAAAAGATAAAACTTTTGGTGTGTTATAAAACCGTTTGCATCTTAACACACCAACTGATTTTCCTAAATCAATTTTCAATCTTATGTCCATGGGAAGCCTCACAAGGGTATCTGAACATAGGAAAGCTGAACACGAATTGACGACTCAATCGGGAAGATAACAACTTACCGATTCACTCTTACCGTGCTGTCTTCTATGAGATGTTCCAGTTTGAGAACAAGCTAAGTACGATGAATCTAATACTCACATATTAGAGAATTCAATACTACAAGCTGGAAATCTTGTCAAGGAGATTCATCTTTAAAGATAAATCTACCTGATCACAGGTCGGTACTCACAAAATCAAAGGTTGATCTAACCAAACACGGTCGAATGACAAATCCATATTCGTCCGCAAGCTTTATTGCTAACTGTTTATTTGCAGATCAATCATATGGTGGTGAAGCATCAGTCTCGATGAGTCAAAATCAATGCCGCATGCTCATACCCGACCGATATATGTAAAGACATTATGAAAGCTCAAGTACATGTTTCAAAAGACTTCCGCTACTTTGATACCGCACGTCTTCCTTGAAGTGACGAAATATTAAAGTTAAAGAATTTTAAGAAAGATGACTATACAAGCTTTCAAGACAAAGAAAGGTATGAGCATGTCAATCCGAAAGTCACAAGCTCACAAGAAGGAAAAGATTACAAGATGGCGAAAAGAGATTATGCTTGGTTGATGATCTCAAGAAGCTCAAGATCACATACAAGTCAAGCTAAAGATACAAACTCAAGCCTAAAAGTCTAAACATAACTACTTCACATTCATAAGATAAAGATCAAAGAAATCAAGACTACGAGCAAGACTGAAGATATTCATAGAATGATAAGCTTAAGTTTTTGTAAATTTGAGTGAACTCCCTTAGAGAGAGATTGTTAGGAATACGAAAAAGTCTCGGTCACTTCCAATATATCGTTAAGTAGCTCGTAGTATAATATTTGGAAACTAGCTAAGCTAACCGGGTCAACATAAGATACCCCTTATGTTGACCACGCCTCATGTAAGGGTATAAATACCCACTTCATGCCTTGAAGAGGGTTGTTAGTTCATTTGGATAATACATTTTCTTTCTCTCACTAAGTGTTCCAACCTCCTCTTTCTCTCTCTAGAATTTCCTTCTCATTTAGTCATCTTAGATTGTATGTTTGATATCCTACAGAAAGAAGAGTGAAAATGACAAAAAAAAGGTGTTCGAAGTTAAAAGTCGTGGTCTAAGATGTTATCCGAGCTTCTTTGTGTAAAAAATTATCCCTTCCCGTTTATCAAAAAACATTTATATCATGTTCTTCCATCCTTCGTACCCTTTTGGTGTGCTTGTTGGCTCTGGCGTTCTAATAACGACAACTTTGAACACAAAAGGTTGTCGCTAGGGAAGGGCTAGAAGATCCCGTAATGGCTTTGGTTTATTTTCTAACCCGCATGCCGCATCCAGTATTCCGTAATTTTATTCTTCTATCCACGTTTTATTCTTCTATACGGATTCGTTCGGGGCAAGAATTGTTGCTCTGGTATATCAAAAAATATATTTTTTTATCATCCTAAAGCTTGTATAAATTTGCTTTGCAGTTAACTACGTTTGGTGTATGAAGAAGTGTTTAGATCCAAGTGTTAAGATAAAGGTAGCCATTGGGGGTCAATGGATCCAAGTTTTCAGCTGCTGTGACACTTCAGCCTTCTGGTGGAGTGCTTTATCAAAGTGATTCTGGTCATGCTGCTAGCCCAAGACCCGGTTTAGTATAGTCGTATTGATGCTACCGTGACATAAATTTTAGGGTTTTAGTCAAGAAATGGCAGGCGATGATGTGGGTTCTCCAAACGATTTGAAAAAAAACAGTGCTCTGGATTTGGCAAAATACAATAGCCCCTTATTTTTCTTCATAATGACGAAACTTTTGGTTCCTTATAATTTTTTTGGTTTGATCATATTTTAAAACGTGTCTGGCGTACCTTCTATTGACCAGCTTTTCCGTCTTTACTTCTTTCAATGTAGCTTTTCTATTTATTTTTAGATTGTTTAAGATGTAGCTAATAGCTTTCTTCAATATAGTTTATCGTTTGAGATTTAAAAGTTTTATTTGCTCTCAATAATGTTTTATTGTTAACTGTTTAGAAAAAAATTAATCTCACAATACATACAACACCGTTATATACAAATAAATTAGCGAACAATGTTTGGAACACATGCATGCAAGTTAGGTAAAACTGACATTTATGTCGCATGCAATACAATTGTATACACACGCTCCGCCGCAACGCGCGGATGAAAATCCTTGTTATAAACATAGCAGGAACTAACGTTGTAAGAAAAGCACTCTTAAGAGCTAATAATGAAAACGTATAAGTTAACAAGATTTAAAGTGGAAAAAAGTCCATCGTCTCTATCCCGCCAAAACTTGCAAAACCCAAAAAAGAATAGAAACAACTTAACAGAACAAAAATAGACACGAGGGCTATAACACAAAAAAGCACAAAACATCGCACAAGCACAAACCTAGATTAACAAATAGAAAAAACAATAGAAATAAATAAATTAATGCCGCACCCATAACGAGCCTATAACGCCACCAACGGCGTACTTGTCGGCGTTATAGGTACCATACCGCCTTTATAACGTGGCTTTAATCCCTTGCACCGAGCACTCTTAACAGAAAAAGGACCATCCATGCAATAGATTGATTAATGAGGACTAACTTTGTCAAGTCATGAAAGTTAGTTAAAAAAATGCAATTAGGCATTACTAGATTACCTTCAAGGAAGGTTTTCCATGCTCATTTGGCACGTATCTTTTGGAGAGAGTTATGTGTTTTCTAGTGATAAACCATTTTCTCAAGTCTAGCAAGAATCAATGAATTCATGTGTGATAATTTGGAGTTAGAAGGGTAAAAGGGCTGAAATTATTGCGTTTCTTAAGTCATATTCAAGGTATAAATCCATAAAAACCCCTAATTTATGTTTTAGATTAATCTCATTATGACTGTTTTGATTAATTACCATGTTATGAGGTTATAAAAGGCGTTATGGTAATTGCATGAGTAAATTATAATAAGTTATGAAATAATAGCTCTTGCGATTTATCATATGTGTGGATTCGTAGAGGGGGGTGATTACATTTTCATTAAAAACTTAAATCTTTTGTATCAAACAACAAATCAAGTATGACGTAATATGATAAGTGTCTCTAATAGATCTACAACTATAAAGATAATAGAGAGCATACAACTAAGTATGTCACCACAACACATTATATAATACAAATAAGACGCAATGCAAATATAAATGTAAAGCGATAAAAGCAAATATAAATGTAAAGCGATAAGTAAAAGAAAGCGCAAACCGGACACGATGATTTATAGTGGTTCGGCTACGAAGCTTCTCTTCGCCCTACTCCACTCCCCGAGTACCCAACTCAAGAGTTACTTCACTAGATCAACAAGCTCATTTTAGACGGAGAAAACCGTACAACGTCGCTTACACTTTATTACGTACTAAGCTAAATATCGAGTCCTACTTCGAGGTAGAACCAACCTAACGTCGCTTACACTTTTTCCAGTACAAAGCTAAATGCGGAGTCCTTCTTCAGGTACAACCAAACTCATTATGTTTTATGGCCCAACATAACAAACCTTTTGTTTTATAACCTAAACACATAAACAAACTAACTCTAGTTTGGTGTATAATTATGATACATGATAATGATGATCAAAGACATAAGTGTCAATTGGATATAAAATCATAATCTAAACATCAAGATCCCTAAGCATGATGATGTTGATGAAGATGACAAGACTCTATGCTTGTTGTGATAGATCTTCATATATGTGGTAGTGGTAGATGAGGATGACAAGATCTCTAAGCTTGCTTGAATGGATGATCATGTAGAAACATGCTTGCAACAAATGAAAGTTAAAAGCATTATGATCATGGATTAGTAGGGTTTTAAATACATGAGAATGTGTGTTTTTACATTGTAAAAACTTAATTATAATTATGGCTAAGTGTGTGAAAATATGTGGGAGAATCGTTGTGAAAGAGTTACCCAAAAAGCTTACAAGTGGGTGGTATTTATAGAAAAACCAAACTTGCCTGTTTTTTGAAAACCCATGGATCTACGGATCCAGACATGGTGGATCCGTATGTGTATTTGGTGGATCCGTAGGTGTGTAGTTCAAAAAAACCAGTTTTTATTTTGTCTTTTGTGGTTAACCAAATACCTTTACAAAATCTCCTAATTGTACTTTCATATCATATTAAGTACATGCTTCTAGAATAAAAATATTTATTAACACTAACGAGAATTTATATAGCCCGCGCTTCGTTGCGGGTTTATACGTTTCGTTTGTTTAATTACGCAATTATACATATACTAAAAATCTCTAAAAATGTTTTCTAATAACCGTTAATTATTTTATCATTTGTACCATTATAAATGCTTTGTAAACTTACGTGCCTTGCACTATATAAACCGGAGTAAAAATCAGAAAGTTTATAATATTTATATCAGTTATATCGGATAACAAAATTCTCCGTGACAATATTTCTTAAAAATTAAACATTTATCATATATTTAAAGAGTTATAGTGTGTATGTTTTGGCCTAGTTATATATTTACAATATTAGAACTAATAGTTAAAAAAACTACAAAGTAGTCATAAGCTTAAGAGTATCTTTGAAAATAAGTCATCTATACATATAGTTATATACACGGATAAATCGATGATCCTTGTTTTCTTGACGTGCAAAAAGTTAGTTAAACAGCAAGCAAAAAAATTGGCAGCCCAAGAAGAATTATTAGCCCAAAAGTCAATACGATAGATAGTGGCGTCTTTGAACAGCTTATACGACTAACCTAAGGGGCCAAGAAAACAGGCCAAGAAGAGCCCAACTGAAGGCCTGCATCTAATTTGTCTGCATCCATAATGCATTTTAGTATATTGTTGAATATGGAAAGATTTAATAGATTTGACAAGATTTTATAGTAATGGTAAGATTGTTTCCAAAAATGGTTAATCTTATTTTGTCTTATTCACTAATGTAACTAGTTAATTATTAAATATGTGTTTACTTGAAATCATTTGTTTATTGGAGATGTAAGTAAGCTTACATGGGTTTATGTTAATGATTAAACTAGTATGCATGACAAAATGAGTTTTGCTAGTTTATATAAACGTGTTTATACTTTGTATGAAAATGCAAAACGATGTTCAAAAAAGAATGATTGACCTTGTAAATATTTAATGGCACTTAAAAGAACTTTAATCATTCTCAATGGTTTGTTAAATGGTGATGTGTTATAAAAGCTTTAAATTTATAATTCTAGTTTTATCCGATTTCCAACTAACACACGAGTAAAGTATAAACCCCCGTTTATAGTATAGGTTTAGGGTAAGACCAGGTCGTTTCACGAGATTGGTTATTCTTATAAAGGGTCGATTATATTACGAAAGGGTTATCTAATAGACTGTCACGATCTAAAGATAATTGATGAATTCAAGATAATAAAATGATGTTTGTTTAGGAGATGAGAACGAATATAGATAAACTTGGATGGATAAGGGGTTCAAGAATTAAAGTATAATCAATTAAAGAAACGGTTAGTTTACTAAAATGATTGTCTATTTATTATAATCAAAAATCCTTTCGGCCTTTACTTTTGATTACAAAAATGCTTTAAGTTTGATTCATGTTTGGAAAGTAGTAATATGGACTTTCTTAACCAAGTTCGTTAGACGTGAGGTTAAGCGTTAAACCTTTTTATCCTTGGTTAATGATCATTTTATTAGTCAATCCTCACAAGGATAATATCTAGTTGTCAAATACAAACAACCTGGAAATCAAACATATAGCCGGAGTCTTTCGACCTATATCCGGACTAGTATGATGATCAAATGATGATTAAGAGATCCGATTATAAAAACATCAAGTTCATATTAATAATTTCCAAAATTCATTAGTTCATCCAAATTAGATCCATAGTTCCCTCATAATCCCCAAACAAACATGTTAAACTACTCCATATTCATAGATTCAAAACACATAATAAGCATGTTAGATTCAGAAACATAACATTCAAGGAGAGAAACATGTTTATACCAATTCCAATAGCAAATTATATTGATTTTTCAAGAGTTTCCTTCGAACAATGATTCTAACAACACGAAAATTCAACTCCAAACTATAAACAACTCTGTCACAGCCCTTAATAGCTTGAATTACACCTCTTTAGATGATTACAACCCGAAATGTGATGAAGAACAAGGTGATTCTCCAACAATTCCACTAAAACTATTCTATATCTAAGATAAGATGATTTGAGAGTGAGAAGTATTGAAAAAGGATGATTTAAGCCCTGAAATTCGAGCTCTGTTTATACACAATCTTGAGGTATTAGTTGGGAAAGGGTGGCAAGCCAAAGGTTGCCCAATAATGGCAATCATTATAATTTTTTAGTAACTGAAGGTAAAGTGTGCCGCACTTGGTGTATAATTAAATTGCATTTACTTCGTCATGAAGTACGCCTCACAATAAGAATTGTGCATTGCACTTTGGCCTCGTTCATTAACTCCTCCTTGGATTCTCTTCTAGATTCTTCTTATAACGACCGTTAGTGCATTTAACGGAATTTCTTTGCACGTTTAGTCCTTTTCTTCATTCATGGTCCTGAAATGAATATTGTACAACAAACAACCAAACTTTGCAATATTTTATGCGTTAACATATATATTTCATGTATTTTTGAGGGATATTTTTTGTATATTTGGAGCGTTATCAAATCCCCCCATACTTAGCTTATTGCTTGCCCTCAAGCAATCAAAGCGAAAGTATTTTGTTTTAACAAAACAAATTAATGATCACAAGCATAGATAACGCGACAAAGCAACTCACGATTTTTTTTATAGATAAGATTCTTTTCACACTCGCTCAATTTAGTAAAGTGGATAGTAAACGGAAGCCACTCATACGCACAATCATGAAATGTTCAAATTACCATAGGCTTGTACAGGAAACTAAACTTCACCGACATGGCGTAAGCACCAAATATAAACATCAAAAGAGGTAATTTATTTAGTGATATTATTTATTATTTGTTTGAAAAAGGTTTGTAATAAAATCATAATTCATCTTATCCGTAATGTCACCAACTATTCCTTCACATCATTATATATATATATATAATTTTTATTTATTTATTTATTTATTTTTACCGACTTCACTTGGGTTGGGGGAAACTTGCTTTCCCCCCATACTTAAGATAAGCACACTACTTCAAACGAATTTAGATGTTTGCAACCTTCGCACTTCATTTAAACAGTAATACCAACATTTACTCTCTTCAACTTGTACGGATAAAATTTCAGATAATTTTATTGAAAATCTTTTTGAACAAAATTATTGTTAACGTATATTTATATTTTTATCACATCTTAATCAGTAAAATATTTATAACACGCGAACGCGTTCCTACTGCGGTCTCATAAAGATATCAAGCACAAGTTCTAGAATTAACAAATCACCGGCACACTCATATAATTTTAAATCGATACCAATGCTCCAGAAAAGGCGACAAAATTACACATACACAGCCGTAACGACGGATGAGATATTTGCAATTGCTCACTCCTTAACTCGAGAAAGCTAAAGATAAAAATCATCTTAGGTATCAAAGATGGATACCTGAATTCTTAAAATCTAATCCTCACAATTTTTCTGGGTGGTATAAATATGCTAGTAATGTTATCAATCCAGAGTCAAATTGCTTATATGTGATCAGTAAAATGTTATTTCAAAAGATTTTTTTTATCTTAATTTTTTTACTTTAACTTTTCCAGTTTATCTCCCCCTCATACTTAATATGAGCATTGTCCTCAATGTGAAAATATTATAGAGAAAGATAAAATGGGAAAGTGAAATAATACTTCTCAATTGTGATTGATATTCTGAATCTTTGGTTCACGTCATTTCGTCTTGCGTCCTTCTCTTTTTCTTTTCCTGCTAAAAATATAAACATTGCATAGCACACAAATAATAATAATAATAGTAATATTCCTAACTAATTATTAATAGAAAGAACGATAATATTGTTTTAATGCCAACAAAGACATTTTACACACTATAATAATAATGATAATAATAATAATAATAATAATAATAATAATAATAATAATAATGTTTATATAATTGTTTTTAAAACACACTGTGACAAACGGTAATTTTTGGTCCTTTAGTTTTATAACAAAACTATTTATGTACTCAAAAAAAAATACAACCGTAATTATTTTCTGGTCATTCTTGATGTCACCAATCTAATACACGTTTACGTCAAGAAAATTCAACACGATATTAAAAATAATGTTTCCTCATTATTTCTCATAGCGTTATTTATTTATAACGTAACGCGTATATATTTTATATAAGCGAGACACATTTATTCCTTACCTTTTATATAAATTTAATCACATGTTAAATCGACGTTGTTCTACACTTTAGACTTTTCTTTTCTTTTGCGTCGTCTCATATTCAAAAACCACTACAAGTTGATGAAACTCTTCTTTTGTCCCAACAACAAGCGAATGTCAACCCAACATAACGTAACTATCTACTTTACAAATTCTCTACAAGACTTGTCATTACCCATACCTCTTTTCCTTGTTTGTACTTTGTCTAAGTCAGCTAAAAATACTCAACATCACATATCATTGAACCAATAATAGCCAACCTGCCTTAAAAACTAACATGGTACAGTATATAGATTGAAATGAAAATGACAACACCTCTTCCCTCTCTTTTGTTTTGCTTCCAAACGAACCCCACTCACATGAAAACAAAACATGTTGAAATCTCTTGTATACAAGTTGGTAACTATTGGTGATGGAACATATGAAGCCATGGCATCCACGACAAAAAACCTTTGCAATAATTTAGATACGACAACTCCTTTTGGTCTCCTAATTTCTAGCCGAGCTCATGGCATGCACGACTTCTTTGATTCGACAACACAAATGAGCATTATTGTATATTGAAGATAAGGAAACGCATGTTCACATTCATCTATATATATATATATATATATATATATATACACGTACATACACATGCATGTTTTCATCACCCTCAAATAAACTACACAACACTTACTCATTATTGCTCACTGTCGCGAACCAAAGGAGAAAGGAAAGAAGAAGGCGTGTAAAAAGGGTTTATAAAATATCAGATAGTAGGGTTTTTGACTTCATATCGCATTCGTATTCCCTTCTTTCGAGTATAGTAAGCTTCAAATCCTTTCATTCATCTCATGTATATTCTCCTTTAGTTAATAGTTATGTGCTTGCAAAAATTTAAGCAAAGAAACTAATGTTTTCGCAAATGAACAAACCTACTGATCTTTTCGGGTCCATTGGGAAACTCGTATAAAAACTTGACTAATGAAATTTCTGGGTTTATCACTCGATAACAAGGTATATGAGTAGTGTTCATGCAAAATTTCAGCCTTTAACACCTTATAACGAAGCGGGAAATCGGCTTTCAAATTCGTTATTTTATGTACAAAAATAAGTCGAAAATAGGCTGATTTTGAGCCACAGTTTTGACCCGTTTGACTTGGGTAATGGGTCGGGACTTTAGTGGGATTTGTATAAGGTCTGGTAAAGAAAGTGTAGAACTTGGAATTTCACGAAAATGTTGAGTAACGAACGCGTGAGATAAGTTACAAAATAGTCGTCTCATTAACAAGTTTTAAGCTACGGAAAATGAGTTGTCTTTGTGTACCTTTCTCGACCACTTTAAGAGCTGGGTTTGGTCGGTTTATGTAATATATGTAAACTTGAGCTGGTCATGACCACGTAGGAAAAAGAATGGATGAAAACGGCCTAAAAACGAATAAGATATCGCTATTCAAAAATTCATGATTTTTGGCTTAGTTTTGTGTTGAGAGCTTGTGTAGATCTCGACCCATAAGGGTTTAGGCCTTGTTTTGACCCGTTAAACGATGTCGTTATTGAAAACTCATAACATGGATGTCATAGTCTACCTGGCCGAGAATGCGTAGGTACTTTTGGTTTGTCGTGAAAAGCAATATCGAGTTCTAAAACGATACCTAAAGTTCTACCAAAAACCACCCTTACTA
The DNA here is from genome assembly GCA_026074375.1 of Tanacetum coccineum. Lineage (NCBI taxonomy): Eukaryota > Viridiplantae > Streptophyta > Magnoliopsida > Asterales > Asteraceae > Tanacetum > Tanacetum coccineum. Next base: position 45,624 of record BQNB010004422.1, on the reverse strand, counting down.
AACAATAAAAATTGTTAGCCTTGTTTTAATTAGTCTTTTCAACGTCACTACTTCAGTCATTTATTTGGGGCATTTAGAGACCAAACCGTGAGTTGATCCGAACTAAATATCTAAAGTTCATCTTGTCTAGTTTCCCAAAAAGTCTGACGTCGTAATTAACGGACTTATATTTAGAGCGTGACGACCCCTTTAAGTTGATCGTTTGACTAAAATTAATATTTTTTTTAAAAAAAATATCTTCATTATATAATCAAAATACAAGCACATGCTAGGGACGAAACTTCAATTTAAATTCATTTATATTGCATATTTATCTTAAACATGTATTATTATCACTTAGGTTGCGGTTAGAGCTTTCTTTTTCTCGTTTTCCGTGCACCGTTTTCCGTGCCTATATTAATTGGTCTTATCTTGCTATTACATTGATGTGAGTTTATAGCCCCACTTTTACTCTTAATAACTGCTTTGCAAAACTTTGGGGTGAGAAACATGCAAAAATCATTATTTGGACATGAACTGAATTTTTACTTCTCTAAACTATTGCGTAGAATTAGCACTAAGCCTTTCTGTATCCCTCATGCCCATCTCATGAACCGTTTAATTTCTACTGGGAAGCGCGAGTGTTATAAATAGATCTATTGGGGGTGACTCCCCCGTCCAGGTTGGTAGTGCCAACTGGCTGAATGTATACCATTTCGGGATTTGAGTGTATTAGGATGAACACTTGCTATTTTGGGCCTTTTGTATGTCTCTTATGCATACACAACTGTCGTAGCTTCGGTTGCATGAACTTAGTGCTGACGCAATAAACTTTTTGGTGTAACATTATATTTGTTGTAATGTTGTATACCTGATTGGTCCTACTTAATTGCTTTGATATAAACCTATGAACTCACCAGCGTTTAGCTGACTTTTAAGCATGTTTTTCTCAGGTGTTTAATTGGCTGTTGTTATTTATTTTCCTGAGGCTCAGCAAGGCATGGTCATAGATAGTACTTGAAGTGTTTTAGCACATTACTATGACACCTTTGTAATTGGGATTACTTAAATTGTTGGGCCTTATTTTCGTATTTCAGACAATAACTGTACTAAAATTTTATTCAGACTAATATATCCTTTAAAACGGTTTTGATAAACCGTTCTTTATTACTTGTGTTGTGAACCGATACGTAACACCACTGTGACCCAAATTGCTTCCGATGTACCGATTTTTAGGGTTGTTACAGATTGGTATCAGAGCTTAAGTTATAGAGAACTAGGTACATATAAATCCTAAACTATAACTATTTTTCATAAAAACACTATCCTATGACCACCGCCTGCCAGCTCGCCTTACTTGCCTCTTTGACTGCTGTTTACTGTACATAACTATGAGCTATGCCATAACTTTTGATGACTTATGGGTATCGGAATTACATTGCAAATATATATAAACATATATACATATATACATATATATTATAAGTATTTTCCATATACTTACACATCTGTACCGTCCTCATCACAGACTATGTGTTCCCAAGTACCTACCCAACACATTGACGATACCGAGAGCCTATTATCCCCTATCCACGGTTCATCACCACTCCTTAATACCGAAGACCCATACAAGCGATGCGGGCATATGAGACTGACTCCACCTCACCATTCCTCTACCGCCGTGTTGCCGCACATCAGATAACACCTATTCAGATCACTCTAAATACACAACCACCATCCGCTACTGCCCATGATGCATCACGCATGTCAGTGTGTCCACAAGGTTACTTCCTTCGACCCCGATCATTACCCCGCCTAAGACCCCGATACATATACGAGGGTGCCTCCACTACACCCATATCGGTATCCATCACTCCATCACCCACATCACTACCCTCTCTTTTACCTTCACCATGTATTTCATCCCTACCTTCACCTCTAGATTCACCACCACACCAGAGAGTCAGGAGGATCAGTGATATTCTACCTGAGGAGGATCCTGAGGAGGATCCCGATGAGGAGCCTGCTTCAGCTGAGAATCCTACTATAAATATACCTTTAGGTTTGGGACAGAGGGCTGCCGTGCTCCGACAACGAGAGTTCGCCGCAGATGGGATACCGAGTACATTTGAAATTGGTCAGAGTTCTAGAACGGTCCAACTTCACGAGCCTGATGGTATTAGGTGGAGAGACATAGAGTGTAATATCCGACCGACCATTAGTACTGGGAGCCCAACACCATCACTAGTGCCGAACTCTCCAGCTGCACCAGCCGCTCCAGCACCAGATATACCCACAGAGGCGGAAGATGAAGATGATGATGATAATGATGCCATTGAACAGATCAGGGCTCGGTTAGAGATGCACGCTAGTGCTATTGACCTCCACATCGACCAGTTGAATGATTTAGTTCCGTCTCACTTTGACGAGTACGAGCGTGATGTTAACAGACTGAATACTAGGACTGGTAACATGGTGAGAGATCTCACCACCATACAAGGTCGGGTATATGAACTCCAGAGAGATTCGATGATGGCCCGAGATGCATACCAAGCCATCTGGCAGAGACTTTCTGCACTTGAGGTGCAAAATGTGACTCTCCAGAAACTACATCAGGAGGACCGTATGGAGATACAATCCTTGAAGAGGCATATAGTAGACCTCGAGCGCGCAGAGAAAGAGCGTCGACTCCGTGAGCGTGAGCATTCTTAGACTATTTGATAGTGGACATTGTACACACTTAACTGAGGAGTCCTCAGTTAGTGTAGATCTATATCAAGCATGTAACCTTATGAACCAAGTAATGACATTTTATCTATAACAAGCTTGATTATTATTCCATTATGTCTGTCTTTCCGTGATTGATTCTATTCATGTACCATATTCGGAGTGATTATACTCCCTTGTTGCACCTATAAAAAAAACTCATCTATCGTTATCTTTTATGTTATAGAGAAAGGGCTCCCAAAAGAAAGTCAACCAGGAACCCACGCCCACAACCTGCTGCCACTACCGCCCCAGTTAGGGCTGCAACAGCTTCACCGATAGTGAACCAAGCCATGCTAGATCAGCTAGTGAATGAACGTGTGGCTGCAGCACTAGCTGCCACTTCAACAACTGATGCTGACACTTCCAGACCTATTGGGAACAACAACCAAGGTTGTACTTACAAAGAATTTTGTAGTTGCATGACAGGCGGCTTTAACGGAACAGAAGGAGCTGTAGGCTTATCCCATTGGCTGGAGAAATTGGAGACTGTGTTTAGGATATGTAACTATGAGGATAAAGCCTGGGTTAAGTATGCATCTTTTACACTTCAAGATGTTGCATTAAATTGGTGGAATAACTATATGAAGTCTGCTGGAATTGATACGGCCTATGCCATGCCATGGGAGCATTTCAAGGAGATGGTTCTCCGAAAGTATTGCCCTCGAAATGAGGTCCAAAAACTGGAGAGCGAATTCTAGAACCTAAAAGTTAAAGGCACGAACTTGACAGCCTACAATCAACGTTTCCAGGAGCTAGCCTTATTGTGCCCTGAAATGGTACCAACTGAAGTTCGACTGAAGAAAAGATACATTAAAGGATTACCTTCGTCCATTAAGGGTGATGTGACTGCCTCCAAAACTGCAGATTTGCATGAGACCATAGAGGCAGCAAATCAGCTCATAGACCAAGTGATTGAAGACACTCCTAAGAAGGTGGTGGAATATAAAAGGAAATGGGATGATCACTCCAGAAACAACAACGAAAACAACCACCACAACAACCCAAACAAAAGACATGAAACTGCTAGGGTTTACACAGCCGGTTCAGGTGAAAGAAAGGAGTATGCGGGAAATTTACCGTTATGCAACCGCTGCAAGTTTCACCACACCAGATAGTGTACGATCAAGTGCTGCAACTGTCAAAAGGTTAGACACATGACTAGGGATTGTAGGTCAAATAACCTCGCCACAGCACAGATAACTCAGGGGAACTATTTGAACGTTACCTGTTACGGCTGTGGTGAAAAAGGACACTACAAGAATGAGTGCCAAAAGCCAAGAAACAAAGGAGCTGGGGGTAATGCGGGAAACCAAGAGCCAGCAAAGAATCAAGGAAATCAAGCCAGTGGAGGAGGCGCCCGTAGGAGGATTTATGCTATGGGCAAAAGGGCAGCTCAAGAGGACCCAAACGTTATGACGGGTACGTTCCTTCTCAATAATCATTATGCAACTATTTTGTTTGATACTAGAGCCGATAGGAGCTTTGTATCAACTACTTATAGTGCCTTGCTTGATAATGCTCCGACCGCTCTAGACATTGCGTATGAGGTAGAATTGGCTAATGGGAATGTAGAAAGGGTAGATAGCATTATTCGAGGCTGTACACTAAACCTCCTTAACCACCCATTTAACATAGACCTCTTACCAGTAGAATTGGGTAGTTTTGACATTATTATCAGTATGGATTGGTTATCGAAGTACCACGCCATCATCATATGTGATGAAAAGGTTGTACGATTGCCTTACAGAAATGAAGTCCTTACCATACGAGTAGATAGAAACGACACGGGAAACACGATTTTCTAGCATATTGGTAAAGATTATTGTTGTGTAATGGATTAAACTAGTGGGATAACATCTTCCTAGCACAAGTCATGAAGAATGAGGAAAACAAAACGGAAGATAGATGTCTATCAGATGTGCCGACGGTGTGAGATTATCCGGAGGTCTTTCCTGAAGACTTACCTGGACTACCGCTAGTTAGACAGGTCGAATTTCAAATTGATTTAGTGCCTGGTGCCGCGCCCGTGGCATGAGCGCCTTATCGGTTAGCACCTACGGAATTGCAAGAACCGTCGAACCAGTTATCAAAACTTTTAAAAAAAGGTTTCATCAAGATAAGTACTTCGCCTTGGGGTGCTCTAGTACTCTTCGTTAAAAAGAAAGATGGATCCTTCAGAATGTGCATCGACTACCAGGAACTAAATAAACTAATTATCAAGAACCGATATCCACTCCTAAGGATCGACGACCTGTTCGATCAACTTCAGGGTTTGAGTGTTTACTCCAAGATTGACCTGAGATTAGGATATCACCAGCTTAAAGTTTGGAAAGAAGACATCCCGAAGACAACATTCAGAACTCGATACGGCCACTGCGAATTCCAGGTTATGCCTTTTGGATTAACAAACACACCAGCCATATTCATGGACCTCATAAATCGGGTGTGTAAACTATACCTGGATAAATTTGTGATAGTATTCATCGATGATATCCTAATCTACTCTAAGAGTAAGGAAGAACACGAGGAACACCTTAAGCTAATCTCAGAGTTACTAAAGAAGGAACAACTGTACGCTAAATTCTCGAAGTGTGACTTTTGGATTTCAAAGTGTAGTTTCTGGGTTATGTAATCGATAGTCAGGGTATTCACGTAGATCCCGTAAAGATCGAGTATATAAAGGATTGGGCGATGCCTACAATGCCAACTAAGATACGCCAATTCTTAGGACTTGCTGGTTACTACAGGAGATTTATCAAAGGTTTCTCCAAAATAGCCAAATCCTTGACCAAACTGACTCAGAAGAACGTGAAATATACATGGGAAAAAAGGAAGAGGAAGCATTTCAACTGCTTAAGAACAAGTTGTGTAGTGCACCCATATTGGCCTTACCCGAAGGCAGCGAAGACTTTGTCGTTTACTGCGATGCTTCACACAAAGAATTGGGTGTCGTTTTGATGCAAAGAGAGAATGTGATAGCTTACGCCTCCCAACAACTGAAAACACATGAGAAAAACTACACAACACACGACTTGGAATTAAGATCAGTCGTGTTTGCATTGAGGATCTAGAGACATTACCTCTACGGCACAAAGTGTACCGTGTTCACAGATCACAAAAGTTTACAACAAATTCTAGACCAGAAGGAGTTGAATTTGAGGCAACGCAGCTGGTTAGAGACGCTTAGCGACTACGACTGTGAGATCCGGTATTACCCAGGTAAGGCAAATGTTGTAGTAGATGCACTTAGCCAAAAAGAAAGAGAAAAGCCTCTAAGGGTTCGGGCCTTAGGGATGACCATCACTTCACCTCTCCTATCCAAGATTCTTGAGGCTTAGGTGGAGGCACTCAAAGAGGAAAATCGGCCAAACGAAAACCTCTACGGTATGCCAGAAAATAAAAATGGCTTTGTCAAGAGATCGGATGGAACACTTTGCTTCAAAGACAGAAGTTGGATTCTACTTTATGGGGGTATACGTGTTTTGATTATGCACGAATCACACAAGTCAAAATACTTTATCCATCCAGGATCAGACAAAATGTATCTTGATTTAAAGAAACTGTATTGGTGGCCTAACATGAAGAAAGACATCGCTTTATATGTCGGTAAATGCTTAACATGTTCTAAAGTTAAGGCAGACCATCAGAAGCCGTCAAGGCTACTAGTACAACCTGAATTACCAGAATGGAAGTGGGAACGAATCACAATGGACTTCATCACCAAATTGACAAAGATATTAAATGGTTACGATACTATTTAGGTAATTGTTGATCTTCTCACCAAATCCGCTCACTTCCTACCGATTAGAGAAAAAGACAACATGGATAAGCTTGCACGACTATATCTAAAAGAGGTCGTTGTACTACATGGTGTATCGATTTCTATTATTTCAGATTGCGACAGTCGATTTACATCTAACTTCTAGAAATCACTTTAGAAAGCCTTTGGAACAAACCTTGATATGAGCACGGCGTACCACCATCAAACTGACGATCAGAGTGAGAAAACCATCCAGACATTAGAAGACATGATACGAGCATGTGTGATTGATTTTGGAAAAGGGTGGGACAGACATCTACCACTAGCAGAATTTTCATACAATAACAGCTATCACACCAGTATCAAGGCTGCATCGTATGAAGCACTATATGGTCGAAAATGCCGATCAGCCATATGTTGGACCGAAGTTGGAGACAGGCAGCTCACTGGTCCTGAACTGATACATGAGACAACCGAGAAGATTGTGTAAATCAAGAACAGAATGCAAGCAGCTCGCGACAATCAAAAGAGCTATGCAGATAAAAGAAGGAAACCTCTCGAGTTCCAGGTAGGAGACAAAGTCATGCTAAAGGTCTCGCCATGAAAAGGTGTGATACATTTTGGAAAATGTGGAAAGCTAAACCCTCGTTACGTTGGACCTTTCAAAATCATGGCTAGAATCAGACCGGTTGCTTACCGACTAGAACTACCGTCAGAACTCAGTGTTGTACATAGTGTCTTTCATGCGTGCAACCTGAAGAAATGCCTTTCTGACAAAACTCTTGCCATTCCTCTAGAGGAAATCCAGATCGAAGAAAGACTAAACTTCATCGAAGAACCTATTGAAATCGTGGACCAGGAGGTCAAACGACTTAGGCAAGGTCGTATCTCAATCGTGAAGGTCTGTTAGAACTCTCAAAGAGGTCCCGAATTCACGTGGGAACGTGAAGATGAAATCAAGCGTAAATACCCTCATCTCTTCTCAACGTCATCAGGTAACTTGAATTGAATTCCGCAGACGGAATTCCTATAAGGAGGGGAGGATGTGACAAACGGTAATTTTCGGTCCTTTATAACAAAACTATTTATGTACTCGGAAAATACAACCTTAATTATTTTCTGATCATTCTTGATGTCACCAAACTAATACACGTTTACGTCAAGAAAATTCAACACGATATTAAAAATAATGTTTCCACATTATTTCTTATAGCGTTATTTATTTATAACGTAACACGTATATATTTTATATAATGAGACATAGTTATTCCCCACCTTTTATATAAATTTAATCGCATGTTAAATCGGCGTTGTTCTACACTTTAGACCTTCCTTTTCTTTTGCATCGACCCATATTAAAAAATCACTACAATTTGATGAAACTCTTCTTTTTTCCCGACATCAAGCGAATGGCAACCCAACATAACATAACCATCTACTTTACAAAATCTCTACAAGACTTATCTCTACCCAGACCTCTTTTTCTTGCTTCACATTGTCTAAGTCGGCTACAAATACTCAATATCACATATCATGGAAACAATAATGAACTCACTTGCAGAATGATAGAACATGGCACAGTATGAAAATATAAATATGACAAGGACCACTCTTCTTGTTCCTTTGTTTTGTTCCATTTGAAAAACCCACAAGGACAACAACTTGAGCTTACAAACAAGAAGTCATGACAAATTAATATTACAACATATGGTCTCATGATCTCTAGCTGGATTTGCCCCCATAAGACTTCTCTGATTCGACAACACAAATGAACATTATTGTATATTGAAGATAAGGAAATGCATGTATACATTCACTATATATATACGTATATACACATGCATGTTTTCACCACCCTCAAATAAACTACACAACACTTACTCATTATTGCTCACTGTCGCTAACCAAAGGAGAAAGGAAAGAAGAAGGCATGTAAAAAGGGTTTATAAAATATCAGATAGTAGGGTTTTTGACTTCATATCGCATTCGTATTCCCTTCTTTCGAGTATATTAAGCTTCAAATCCTTTCGTTCATCTCATGTATATTCTCCTTTAGTCAATAGTTATGTGCTTGCAAAAATTTAAGCAAAGAAACTCATGTTTTCGCAAATGAACAAACCTACTGATCTTTTCGGGTCCATTAGGAAACTCGTATAAAAACTTGACTAATGAAATTTTTGGGTTTATCACTCGTTAACGAGGTATATGAGTAGTGTTCATGCAAAATTTCAGCCTTTAACACCTTATAACGAAGCGGGAAATCGGCTTTCAAATTAGTTATTTTATGTACAAAAATAAGTCAAAAATAGGCTGATTTTGAGCCACAGTTTTGACCCGTTTGACTTGGGTAATGGGTCGGGACTTTAGTGGTATTTGTATAAGGTCTGGTAAAGAAAGTGTAGGACTTGGAATTTCACGAAAAGGTTGAGTTACGAACGCGTGGGATAAGTTACAAAATAGTCGTCTCATTAACAAGTTTTAAACTATGAAAAATGGGTTGTCTTTGTGTACCTTTCTCGACTACTTTAAGAGCTGGGTTAGGTAATTTTATGTAATATATGTAAACTTGAGTTGGTCATGACCACGTAGGAAAAACAATGGATGAAAACGGCCTAAAAACAAATAAGATATCGCTATTCAAAAATTCATGATTTTTGGCTTAGTTTTGTGTTGAGAGCTTGTGTAGATCTTGACCCATAAGGGTTTAGGCCTTGTTTTGACCCGTTAAACGATGTCGTTATTGAAAACTCATAACATGGATGCCATAGTCTACCTGGCCGAGAATGCGTAGGTACTTTTGGTTTGTCGTGAAAGGCAATATCGAGTTCTAAAATGATACCTAAAGTTCTACCAAAAACCACCCTTACTAAACAATAAAAATTGTTAGCGTTGTTTTAATTAGTCTTTTCAACGTCACTACTTCAGTCATTTATTTGGGGCATTTAGAGACCAAACCGTGAGTTGGCCCGAAATAAATATCTAAAGTTCATCTGGTCTAGTTTCCCAAAAAGTCTAACGTCAAAATTAACGGACTTATATTTTGAGCGTGACGACCCCTTTAAGTTGACCGTTTGACTAAAATTAATATTTTTTTTAAAATAAATATCTTCATTGTATAATCAAAATACAAGCACATGCTAGGGACGAAACTTCAATTTAAATTCATTCATATTGCATATTTATCTTAAACATGTATTATTATCACTTAGGTTGTGGTTAGAGTTTTCTTTTTCTCGTTTTGCGTGCACCATTTTCCGTGCCTATATTAATTGGTCTTATCTTGCTATTACATCGACGTGAGTTTATAGCCCCACTTTTACTCTTAATAACTGCTTTGCAAAACTTTAGGGTGAGAAACATGAAAAAACCATTATTTGGACCTGAATTGAATTTTTACTTCTCTAAACTATTGCGTAGAATTAGCACTAAGCCTTTCTGTATCCCTCATGTACATTTCATGAACCATTTAATTCCTACTGGGAAGCGCGAGTGTTATAAATAGATCTATTAGGGGTGACTCCCCCGTCCGGGTTGGTAGTGTCAACTGGCTGGACGTATACCATTTCGGGATTTAAGTGTATTGGGATGAATACTTGCTATTTTGGGCCTTTTGTATGTCTCTTATGCATACATAACTGTCGTAGCTTCGGTTGCATGAACTTAGTACTGACACAATAAACTTTTTGGTGTAACATTATATTCGTTGTAATGTTGTATACCTGATTGGTCCTACTTAATTGCTTTGATATAAACCTATGAACTCACCAGCGTTTAGCTGACTTTTAAGCATGTTTTTCTCAGGTGTTTAATTGGTTGCTGTTATTTATTTTTCTGAGGCTCGGCAAGGCATGGTCATAGATAGTACTTGAAGTGTTTTAGCACATTACCATGACACCTTTGTTATTGGGAATACTTAAATTGTTGGGCCTTATTTTCGTATTTCAGACAATAATTGTACTAAAATTTTATTCAGACTAATCTATCCTTTAAAACGGTTTTGATAAACCGTTCTTTATTACTTGTGTTGTGAACCTATACGTAACACCTCTGTGACCCGAATTGCTTCCGTTGTACTGATTTTTGGGGTTGTTACACACACGTGACCCGAAACATGCGGTCACACAACCAACTTGTGTCTTCTCGACACTACTCATCATCATCCTGCTGCTGCTGCTGATACTGCGGTGGATACTATGGTGGCAGAGGGTACTTCTGATAATACTGGTCATACTGTGGCCGAGCATAACCAGGCGGGTGTGTATGTTATTTTTTTATAATGAGTTAGAATCGTGTTTGGTAAGTTTTATCTATGAAAATTGCTCTAAAGTGTGGCGCATGATAAGTGTTAAATACACATATCCATTTATACCTAAAATGGCCGAAATAAGCCCAAAACAGACCAAAAATGGCAAAAATATGCTTGTATTTGTGTTTTGTGTGTGCAGGTACGGATATATGAAAAATCAAAAGAAAACCGTCAAAAACGGGCAAACACAGACACAAGAATGGAAGAGTGAACAAAAGCCGGAAGCCAAAACCAGAAAAAGTCAAATCTTCAGTCAACTCCAGTCAATCTTGGTCAACATAAGTCAACCACAAAAGACAAGACCCAAAATGTTTCAAAATAGCCCTTCAAGTTTCAAAAGTTGCAAAAATAGTCCCTAAACCTAAATGGGCCATGCCCGGATCCAAAAGCCCAACCCCTTAGCCCAATATCCTTTTCATAAAACTCCAAGGGCCATTGTTGCCATTTCCAAAAGTCTCTTTTTTACACTACACCTCTTATAACCAACCACAAGGACCATATTTGCAATATCTCCAAAGTTTAAACCGAATTACCCCCTTTACAGTTAAAACAAGCGGGAAAACATGGGCACTATTCACCCATCGTCCCCAACATTAACCCATGGGTAAAACAAGGGGCAAATCCAAATTAAGGGGTGATTAAGTCAATTCATGGGATCGTTAACAAGATGGCAGGGTCAAATGGGTCAAATCAAAGCATCTCATTAGCTCCCAAGCATCAAAGCCACGTGGCTATGGAGAAAGCACAAAGGAATGAGGAATTTGCACTACATTCACTCACAAAACTAGCACAAGCTGTCACATCATGAGAATGACAGCTTGGCAATCCTTGAGCATCCACATTTGATCCAACGGCTTACAATAGCCCTCAAATGATTGAAGAAATGATTGGCTAGGATTGATTGGAGCGTGGGCATCAAGCAAGACCTAGAAGCTTCAGCTTGGCACTATAAATAGGCTCTCACCTCACACACACACACATCTAGTTTTTTAGTAGCTTTTAGGTAGCTTAAAATTTCGTTTTTAGCCAAATGTAATTTTCCTTAAATGTTTTGTAATTTCTTTTTAAAGTAATGTAATCAGTTGCTTTTGTTAATGAAATTCAGTTTTTACATTCATAAGCTCTCTCTCTTTTTCATTTGTCCTAAATTTTTAAGCTAAAGCTAAATAAGCTCCTATAAGCTCAACAGCTCTCATGAGTCTCTAAGCTCATGATTTGAGCTTAACTTGGTCTTAATCATACTTAATATCTAAAACTAGCTAAAGTACTTATTTACCTTTGCCTGTGGACTTTTAAGCTAATGGAAGGAGAGCTAGAAAAGGAAGAGCTCTCAAGGACTTTACTCCTAGCTTATTTATAAGCTAGGAGAGCTTGTAGCAAAGCTCTTACATTCCATACCCTATATCATTTTTCATCCTAACCTTTGGTTTTACTCGAATGAGGGAGTGAGCAATCACATATGTCTCATTCATGGATTTGTCTATGTATGTGTGGTTTTGTCGCCCTTGTTGGTTTCCTACTATTGGTGAAGATTACTAGTCCTATTCTTTAGCTTATTCGAGTTAAGGAATGAGCAATCACAAGTGTCGCGATCATAGATTTGGGCGTGCATTTGTGGTTTTGTCGCCTTTTATGGAATATTGATATCGATAGAGATTAGAAAGAATGATCAACCCTTAACCTTAACCCAATTTACCTTTTTAGACTTGTTACTCCTTAGCTTTAGTGATGGAGATGTGTATCCTTGCCAAGCTTATGATAGAATACTCGTCACGATTGAGAAATTGAGCGAATTACTTAAATGTTACCACATAGATTAGTTAAGTGATTTGAGTGTTTTTATTTTCCTATTTCGTAAGGTGTTTGGTTGTGTGCTAGTAACTAAACGAAAAAACTGCATAAAGGAAAAATCGTAAACCTTGGTGTGGGATACATTTTCATAAGTTTTCTAAAGTCTACTTGAGGACAAGTAGGATTCACGGGGGGGATATTTGATAACGTCAAATAACGTCTATTTTATAGCATCATTTATCATAGCTAAATTGCTCGTTTTATATTATTTATGCATGAATTAGTACTTAATTGCTTATATTTATGATTTACAGCAATTATCGAGCAAAGAGTGAAAGTTAATCAAAAGGCACACATTTTAGAGCTTAAACGAAGAAATCATAAAGACTACTGTTCAGACAACCTATACGCCGTATCCATCAAGGAAGATATGATGTATCTGTTCCCTGAACTTCACTCAGCATCCACGAAGGAAGATCCATACGACGTATCCAGATGAAGCCATACGCCGTATTTAAGTACAAGTCATGCAATATTCTGGAATATAATAATCGTGGAGCTCACGCCAAGAAACCCTAATATTCCGTATTGAGTTCTTTCAATATGGCGTATCGACCAAATTCCAGGCCTATAAATACCGAACCCTAAATATGAATTTTGTGAGCAAAAAAATATACTGAAGACTGAGAAGAAGACATTAACCACCAGGTTCGCTTTTTAGAAGAGAAGAGATGCCAAAAAGGTCTTGCAACACAATTTAATCCATAGGTAACCCTTGTAATTTCTTTACTCTAAATACGCTTTTGGTTTTTGGTATCGTTCATTATTGTTTAGTTTACCTTAATCATTCATCTATGACATTTGTATAGTTACAATGGCTATTGACTAATAACCTTTTGGTATAACCATGTTATGATAATTATAATGGTTTTTGTTTATGTTTATTTTGATTGCCATGCTTATTTGTCGTGAGGTTTTTTTTATGTTTAATCTAATTTATACTCTTATACAAGTATGCTTAAGTATGCGACTATCATACAATTGGATTCTATGAAAACAAAATAGAGCGTTAGCTAGAGCCGGGATAACTCTCCATATCTGGCACTTTATATATCGAGAGTATAGAATTTACAAAAATTGACCTATTTTCTCTTTGGTTTAGTGAACAAAAGGAATAAAAGTTGGACTAGCAGATGACCTAGGATCAACAAATATGGTTCTGATTCTCGGATAAAAGATCGGACATAGACTACTAGTATATAAAGAGTCGTTAAGCAGTAAGTTAGTAAAGTCTTGATGAAATAGGATTCGATAAGATCACCATCATTGTCTCTAAAGATAGATTATAATCAACCATGAGTACTTTATGCGGGTGTGGTTAATTGTGACAAAATTGCCAGATCTAGGTTTTAAGAAGAAGTACTGCCTAAATTTAGGAATGATATATCAACAATGAGATAAGACAATCATTGCACTTATAAACTAAAACCTACATTATATTAGATTAAACATGGTAAGTACATTTTCCTTACATTAGGCTCGGCCGCTTCTCTATCTTCTCACTATTAGCTTGTGTGTGTTAATCGCCCTCATCTCAGTCTAGGTAAACCAAAACTCATGTCAGTCTCTCAGGCTAAAAACCCCCCCTTATTGCGGTTAGTTTAGTTTTAACTTAGGTTTAACATAGAATAATTAGGACTAACTTAGATAACTAAAATACTGATAGAACATAAGTAATAACACCGCATCTTAGTTTGGGAAAATCGACACCCTACTTACCAACGAACCTACAACTGATCAGGTACACTGCCCGTTAGTGTTGTTTTTAGGTAAAGTCAGCAAAATATAAATAGTAAAACTTGATAATAAATATTACCTACGCACAACGACAAATCAACACCAAAACTTTTGTGGAATGGATTGCTCGTCTAACATAGCACGACTCATCTTTCTTAACTTGTGATGCGTTCTTTCAAAAATCTCATTTGATTAAGAAGTGAATGGGCCTGACAAGTTATAAGACATTCCATGTTGTTCACAAAAGCTCTAAAATTGAAATTTATCAAATTCGCTAATATGATTGGTTATAATAGAACAATCATGTAAGTTTTCAAGCTTTTTATATAATATTTTAAATTTTTCTAAGACATCTTCCTTAGACTCCACAAACACAACCCAAGTGCAGTTTCAGTGATCATCAACAATTTTTAAAGTGTATAAGTTCCCTCCGTAACTTTGAATTGGAGATGGACCACATAAATTTAAGTGTAACAACTCTAAAACCCTACTAGTTGACACTTCATTCCTAGTCTTATTGTTTACATTACCTTGACTTCCTAAACTACATGTATCATAAAAATGTCTTTCAAAGCTCAACTTAGGTAGGTCCCTTACTAGCTCGTTGGAAGCTAAGTTTTGAACTAACCTCATATTAGTGTGACCTAACCTTCTATGCCAAAGCATTGAGTTATCCACTACGGATGTAAGACAAATTTGTTGTTTGGAGTTATCTCCTAATTTGCATGTATATAAACCATTTCTCCTATGTCCTTTAGCTAGCAATTTACCATTTTTACTAATATTACAATCTACTTTAGTAAGGCTAACTACGCAATCATCATCACATAATTGACCTACGCTAATCAAGTTAAAAGCTAGACCATTAACATGCTCAAAATTTGTAATTGTGATGGAGTCATGAGTAATATTACCTTCACCGACGACCTTGCCCTTTAGGTTGCTCCCAAATATGACATGTCCACCATCATACGCCTTATACGAAGTAAACAATTTTCTATTCCTGGTCATGTGCTTAGTGCAACCACTATCTACAATCCAATCGTCCGGTAGTAGATCACATCTAAGATACACCTACAAGCAAATATGAATTCAAGGTCGTGGTACCCATTTTTTCTTGGGTCCATTGTGGTTAGCAAATATGGTCCCCAATTTAACCATTCTTGGGTCTTGTGGTAAAGCACATAGTTTATGTAGGTCGTACCTTGAGAACGCGGACCAATGACTGTTTTGACAATCATGGAAGTTTTGAAAGTTTGGTGCAACGCTCCAAGGTGTTTTTAGCCTTTGATTTGGGTAGGAGTTTTCTCTCCTTTGGAAGGTGCTATGTTGATGATACAAAGACCTTTGGTTGTTGTAAAATTTTCTTCTTCTTAAAGGATGGTTGATTTGAAAAGAAGGTTTTTGGTTATATGAGTTTGAAGGTCTCATATTTGGTGTGGGTAGGAGAGGTCTAGAGTCAACTCGAGGTCGTGTGTATCCATGTCTATTGAGTTAGCCTGAGTGACGTTTTGTTTCCACTCTTGCAATGGGTGCTTGGGATCCTCGAGTGTTTGCAAAGTGAGTTTGAGGAGTTATGGGTTTAACAAAGATTTTTGAGGAATTTCCGATTTGACTCTCTTTTACAAACACTATTGGTTTGTTTGGAATTACATAAGTGGTTTTATCATTCCTAGAATATCCAAGACCTTCCTTATCTTGGGACAATTTTTGACGACTTAGCATGTCGTCCAAAGCAATGCTACTTTCTTTAAATTTTGAAAAATTCAATGCTTCATCTTGAAGTTTAGATACATTGAATTTTAAATAGTCAACCTATTTGATGAGTACATCACATGTTTTTCAAGGTTTAACAATCTCTTTATCATTTGCAATTTTCTTTACTTCAATTTCATGATCAGTGATTTTTCTTGAAAGTTTTGAGTTCTCTTTTTTAAGAGATCATTTTTCATTCAAGAGTTTTTCAAATGTTTTAGCAAAATCTTTGTTAAACATTAGAAGTTCCTCATTCTCCTTTTAAAAATTAATAATAATTAAATCATTATGTGAACTAGATGGTTTGGATACTACCTCTTGTGAGTCGATCGCCATGAGACATGTTGCGTCATTTTGATGTTTTTCGTCCTCTTCATTTTCGCTCCATGCTCCTCCAATAAAAGCCTTGTTCTCCTTCGGCTTTCTACACTCACTAGCAAAGTGGCCTTCTATCCCGCAATTGTAGCAAGCCCCTTTTGGCTTTGAGCTTTCACCACCTTTGTTGCTAAAGCTATTTTTGCGGCCTCTTCCAAACATTGGCACTATTACCAAATCGATTGCCTTGCCCGAATCGATTACCCTTGCGGAAGAACCTGCGGAAGTTCCTAGCTAACAAATTAAATGCCTCATCTTCTTCTTCATCTACGTCTTCATTATTTTCGTCTTGAGTATCATTATCATCACTAGTTTACTCCCTAGTGACTTTAGCTTCAAGAGCTAATAACTTGACCTTTTCTTTAGTACTCTTGGAAGTTATGCCATCATTATCCAAGACCATTTCATAAACCTTAAGGTTTCCAATTAGCTCGTCAAGAGGAAGAGTAGCCAAGTCTTTGGGTACTTTAATTATCGTCACATTTTCTCTCTATTTCAATGGTAGAGCATGAAGAAACTTTCTTACATGATTCTTGCTTGAGTAGTTCAGATCTAAAGATTTGAGACTAGTCACAATAGCGTCGAATCATGTGAAGCCGCTATCAATAGTTTCTTCATTAGAGATTGAAAACTTCTCATATTCTCGAGTGAGAAGATCAATCTTGCAATTCTTGACTTGTGAATTTCCTTGGTGAGTGATGATGAGTGTATGCCAGACTTCTTTGGTGGTTTTACACATAAAGACTTTTTCATACTCTTTTTGGGGTAGAGCATTGTAAAGAGTCATCTTGGCTTCATAGTTCTTGCCAAGTTTCTTCTTTTGATCATCTTTAAGAAGTTCATACGACGTTTCCTTTATTATCTTGGTTTCAGAGTCTTCAACTTCATAGTAGAAATCATCGTTTTTAATGACTTGCCACAAGTCAATATCTTTAGACTTAACATAAGTCCCAAAGTGGCCTTTCCAAAAGCAAAACCCATTTGGTTCTAGCAAATTTCTTTGCATAGAACACCCCTCGATGTAGTTCTCTTGATCTACGGATCTATACTCAACTTTTTCAAAAATTGAAGTTAGGATTTCTAATTTTTTTTTAAAATAATTTTTCAACTTAAAACGACTTCTCGGGAAGGTTTTAACTCTTGAAACCTTGAGTAAGCTACGCTGATACCAATTTTAGAACCGTAGAGGGGGGTGAATACGGTTTTCTTAACTTCTTTGAAGTTTATAAAACTTTAAGTGTCGAAAGAGCCAAGTGGTGTAATGATCCACTTAGCAAAGAAACAATAAGTAGATGGAGATAGAGAGAGAGACACCACGATATATACTGGTTCGGGAAGGGGGGTTTAGTTCTTCCATACGTCCAGTTGCGAATTCACGACTTCGATAGTATACTAGTATAATCCTTATGGTAGACTATAAATCGTATTACAATTTAACTCTATCGGATTTCAACAAAGACCAGCGCTCACACAGAAGAGTTACTACCTATGGTATTCCGCCCTTGGAATCCACCCTCAAAAACCCGTGATTCGACTTAACCTATAACTCTAAAAGCCTTCCTCTTGGAAGCTTATCAAAACCCTAACTAGATCCCCACTGATCTAAGCTTGATCTCATAGATACAAGACTTCCCTTACAACTCGATTGATTGAAATGTTAGATGGTTGTACCAAGTCCCTAGAGACTCGATTATAAATAAAGGGTATGATAAAGAATACCCTCAATAAAACACACAAGTATGGATTAGGTACTTGCGTGGCTCTCTTGTGTAGATGTGTGTTCTTCAATAGATGATAGAAGAGAAGATTAAGAACACTTGATGTTTAGACTTAGAGGATTAGAGAAGATAAAAGAGATGAAAGAATGATTGTAAGATGTAAGGAATACAAAGGCCAAGGGTGGGTATTTATAAGCCAAAGTTCCAAATTGTTAAAAAATAATTCGCCCCTAGCGCGCTGCTCACGCGTCAGCGCGTGGCCAGCGTGCCAGAATCCCAAGTTTGTTTTTCTTCGGGACTTTGGTGTTTTAAATACATGTACTTGTTAAACCCCCAATAGTACTTCATGTTATGACCTTTTAATCATTCTTACACTTAAAGTCAACCAACTCAAATAGCCATTGGATAAAACGTTTGTAAAGTATTAAAAGCATTTTGCTTATCCGATAATGTAAAGAGAGAAAAGAATTATCAGAAAGGGGTATTTTAGGTATTCCTCAAAGTCTAACTAGCTTAGTTGGGATCCAACTAAGGTTTTGAAATAGCTAGTTAGGGTACACGAGAATATTCTTGGAATATTCTATGCTTGGAGAGAAAGGGGGAAAGATTTGAAATTTGAATTTCAAATTCTCTAAGCACATGTTGGATAAGAATGTATGAGGTGTGTATGAGTTGTCATGATGTGACATAAGGGAGCCTCTTGATCTTGTTTGAAATGGAGAATGAAGATGTAAAGAAGAGATGTATGTAGGATAGGTGATATGGCAAGATCAAGGGTGATAAGATAGGTGTGTTTGTTGTATGAGTGAGAAATGTAGGTTTGTGAGAGAGATTATGTTTGTTTGAGATAAGAGATCAATCCAATGGTTGAGAAGAGAATGAGGTAGTTTGGATTGATGAGGTGGCTTGATCAATGGTATAAGAGAAAGTGTGTGTTATCCCTAAATCAAACCATGATAACTTCTTTGCTATGCATAGTATACGAATGGATAAGAAGAAAAGGAGGAAGAAGTTAGAAAGAGAAAGTAGAGAGAGAAAGAGATGGTAGATTGCACAAATGCTTGTCTTACATACAAATGAACAACCAACCATTCTCCATTGTGGAAAAGGGGTATTTATACCCTAAGGCTTGAGCCGTGGGTTTTACTTAGAGTGGGATTGGCTCGGGTTTGCTTTGGGCTTTAGCCTAATACTCATACAATATTAGATTAATTGATGAGTCTAAAATACCCATTTCTAGCCTATTATGACGTAAATATTATAAATACCGAGCTTCCATGTCCAGAGACTGAGCTTCCATTTCTGACTTAATATTTTGAGGCTAACAATCTCCCCCCGAAGTGAGGTTTCCTTACTGATTCCAAGCTTCCATGTTAACGATCTTTGATTTCTTATGATTTCCTTTTTGTTGAGTTCTTGAGTCTTGTTCTTGGTCTTTATCTTATTGTAGGCTTGTTCCTTCATGATGTGTGATCTTTGATCTTGAGACTTTGTTGTTGTCTTTTGACTTTGTCTTGTTAATCCGAGATCTTTAAATCTTTTCCTTGTTTGTCTTTGTCGTCTTTGCCATCTTGCGATCTTATGTCTTGACCATCATGCTCATACTATGCATCATCTTGAAAGCTTGCTAACAATCTCCCTTGACAATCTTTGTCCTGATAATCTCGATTACTTTAAGGAAGATCTTGAAAATTAGAGTTGCAGAAGTCTTTGTCTTTGCATGAACTTTAGCTTTCTTGATTCTTGAATCTTGATGTATATTGTATTTCTTTGTAGCTTGAGAATGAGCATGTGGTAATGAATCAGACTCTGCTGGAATGAGGCTGCAACACCGTCGTTTGTACCTGCATTTTAATGTTAGTGATAAACAAGAGATATGGATGAATATGGCTTTGTCATTCGTCGGAATATGGTTGTGATAACCTCCGATTCCGTAAGGACCGACCTGTGATCAGGTAGACTCAATTTAGAAGAATCTCCTTGATAGGGTTTCCATCTTAAAGCATAAGATCCTCTAACACAGATGTATTAGATTCACCATGCTTGCTTGTTCTCAATACTATAACGTCTCAAAGCAGACAGCACGATATGAGTGAATCAGATAGTTACTATCTTTCTGATTGAGTCGTCAATTCATTCACTAGACCAAAATTGATATCTAGTTGCCACAAGTTTTATTTATATAGAATCTCGCAAGTCACCTACCACAGAGCTTGTTTGATGTTGGCTCTGGAAGGATTTCCATCGTTACTGTGAATACTAAAAAGTATCACTCTAATGTTCTGGCATAATCATAAGGATAATGCGTAGGACTCTTGTTAACAGCTTGTAAACTTAATGGTGTTCAACAAGTGTTTTTCATGAAATGTGTCCTAATGAGATTTATTTTATTGATCGCTTGGCTCTAGACTCGATTAGTGCATTTTGGTTTTAGTAATCGAAGGCTGGAGCAGACTGCCACCTATTCAATATCAACTAACTCAGAGTGAGAAATTCAATAGAAGTCGTGTTGATCTCCATGATAAGTGAGACAAGTATCTGTTGAGAGAAACTTGAATGGTTGGGAAGGGTTGTGCAGTGCATCACTGGGTCCATGATGTCTTGTCTTCTATACCAAAATTTATCTTTGTGAAAACAGATAGCATATGTATTGACCTGGTTTCTGCCTAAGGTGTGTGGAGGGCTTCTTTCTTTTCACTCTTTATCCATACATTTCTTTTTTATTCTTCAACCCCTTCAATGCTTACCGAGACGTCATTACTAACACCTTGTTGTGATTGTTTCAGTGTTAACTCATGTCTTAGTCGGCATTATTCCCGTTTCTCATTCTTCTCCAAATCATACCTAAGGACAGCTATTTATAACTATGGAGTGTCCTTGGGTAGATCCCTTCGGTTCTGGTTGGATCATAGGACTAATACCTAACCTAACCACCTTATGACTTCAGAATCGTCGTGAAATTAATAGGTTGTTGGGTATAAGAGATAGTGTTTAGCACATGTGGGTAAGAGTATAATTTACTTTTGAGTCGTTAGATCACTTATTATTTTCTAGATCACATTTTAATTACATTTCTTCCCTTATTTTAAATACTAATTCACTTAGTCTTTGAAATACCAAGTGATTAAAATTTGTCTTGAAAATTCCATGGAAAGAAAATGTTTCAGCATGAATTAGGTGGAACGTTTTCTTCTTGCTCCCCCTCAATTTTACATATGTTTGACACCAAAAAATGATACCAAGTTGTAAAAAGAAAATAAAATTGAGGGTGAGGCAGTGTTAAGCACACAATTTTGAAAGATTATGAATTGTCATTGAAGAATTCTTGAAAAATTATGCTCAGACACTTAAGCATCCAATAACAAATATTATATAGTAAGTTATCATTAGTATCACTTATTTGTTATTAAGATACTTTTTATAATGTTTTTAATACATAAAGTTGTCATGAATTGATGTATCCAAAAACATTAAAACTTTTTATTCGAAAAACTTCCCCTCAACAAATGATTCATTTATATAAATGATACCATTTGTTAGAATATGATTGTCGTTGAAAACTTTGTGAGGGACGGAGTGTTGAACACATAATTTGGAAAGATTTTGAATTGTTATTGAAAAATTCTTAAAAAATTGTGTTCAACTCTTTGAAAACCTATACATTCTCTTCTAACGCCAAGGATAAGTGCACTAAAGCGTACACATCCCTTTGTCATAGGGGTTCGAGTTGCAATCTGAGAGTGATTACAAGTCATAAAAGAAAATTAGAATGACATGTTTTAAAACATTTGAAATCTTGGTCGAACTTTATTTACACACCCATGTCAATGTTAATCGACATTTCTAGGTACGTAAATGTTATCGATTCCAAGAGACATGTTGAGAAGATTCTTTTTGGAATTTTTGATTTTCTGATTTTGTATTTGCTTTTTGAAATTTTATATTTTTGTATTTGGTTTTATAGGTTTCATATTTTTGTATTTTTCTTTTCTTAAAAATATTTACAAGTCGATGTTTGATGAAATATCAAGCAGATTCATTTGCCAGAACCTCCAGTTCTGCTAAAGTCAAACATCTCATACCAATTCGTCTGACGAGATACTGAAACCTTTCTTTGGGAAGGGCTTTAGTAAACATGTCAGCTAATTGGTATTCAATTCTGACAAAGTATAATTCAATTATACCACGTTCAACCTGTTCCTTGCTAAAGTGGTAGCGGACATTGATGTGCTTGGTACGGGAATGTTGCACGGGGTTGTATGAGATTGCTATAGCTGATTACGAGTCACAGTACAATGGTATTTTGTTGTAGATGAAGCTATAATCCTTAAGCTATATCCTCATCCACATTACTTGAGCACAACTTACGGATAACGACACGTACTCTGCTTCTGCTAAAGACATTGCAGTGCAATCCTGTTTCTTTGACATCCAACTGACTAGCTTTTCACCTAGGAACGGTATTCCTCCGTAAGTGCTTTTGCGAGTATCAAGGCATCAGGCATGATCAGCATTTGAAAATGTGGTTAGTTCAAAACCCGAATCCTTCATATACTAGAGTCCCATATTAATGGTTCCCTTTAAGTATCAAGAGATCCTTTTAACCTCTTTGAGGTGCTTTTTTGTTGGTCTTGCTTGATAACGTGCACAGTAGCATACTGCTTGCACTAAGTCTGGTCTACTAGATGTGAGATAAATGAGTGACTCGATCATACTACGATATCGTGTTTGGTCAACGAGTGTTCCACTAAAGTCTGCATCCAGTTTAGGTTTAGTAGCCATTGGTGTACCAATGCTATCACATTTATCCATACCATGCTTTTTGAGTATCTCTAAAGCATATTTAGCCTGATTAATAAAGATACCTCTTAGGGATTGGTGGATCTGATGTCTTAAAAAGAATTTCATTTGCCCTATTAAGGACATCTCAAATCTACTGTGCATCAATTTTTCAAATCTTAGAGAAAATTTGGGGTTTGTAGACCCAAAAATAATGTCATCGGCGTAAATTTGCACAAGTAGAATGTCCTCCCCGTATCTTATCATGAACAGAGTAGGGTCAATAATACCTTTAGTAAAGCCTTTGGACATTAGGAAATTTGAGAGTTCATCATACCAGGCTTTGGGAGCTTGCTTCAATCCATATAGAGCTTTCCTTAGACGGTAAACTTTCTCTGGATGATCAGGATCAACGAACCCATATGGTTGGCAACATAAACCTCCTCCTTCAGTGGACCATTAAGAAATGTCGTTTTAACGTCCATCTAGTATACTGTAAAAGATTTGTGTGCAGCGTAGGTAAGGAAAATCTAAACTGCTTCCAAGCGAGCGACTAGTGCAAAAGATTCCTCGAAATCAATACCCTTTTCTTGTGCATACCCCTTAGCTACGAGTCATGCCTTATTGCGAATAACAGTATTGTCTTCATCTTTCTTGTTTTTCCATAACGAATTTAGTTTAATCACTGTCTTTCCAAAGGGTTTGTCAACAAGTTCCCAGACTTTAAGTATGTCAAATTGGTAAAGCTCTTCCTACATTGCCTCGATCCATGTATGATCAACCATTGCTTCCTTAATGTTTGATGGTTCAGCAGTACTCATGGTGAGCGCGAACATACATATTTCAGGATCTGTTGCAAGTTGTCGTCTTGTCTGCACTGACTTTGATGGATTTCCCTGAACTTGTTCTAACGGGTGATCTTTAGTCCATCGGTGTTCAGATTGGTGACGTTGGTAGAATGTATGCATGTTTGAATTATCAACATTGCGTGAGGAAGACTCGGTAACTTCTTGTACTGATGTACAAAATGGATTGATAAATGCATATGGTTCAAAATGTGCATCTTCTGCTTGATTATCGGTGTTTTCCTCAGCATGAACAGTTGTAGTTGGAGTGATCGGTTCTAACGTAGGTTGAACATTCGCTGGAGGTTTTATGTCTTGTTATGTAGAATTATCAGAGAGAAAGGAAGACTTGGAGACACTTGAATTACCAGCACTGAATAATTCATCGTACAAAGGACTGAAAAGAAGATCCAACTCTTGTAGTGATGGTGCATCTGTGTTTGCTGGAGGAGAAACAATTGGAACCAGCGTTGAACTTGACGGTTCATTTTTGTGGTCTTGAATGTCAAGTTCTAAATGGTTATGATCAGAAGTCTTTTGTAGTGGTGGCACGGGGCCAAAGTTGTCATAATCTGACGCCTTTGACAATTCCTTGATTTCATTAAATTTTATATGAATGGATTCAACTATCAATCTAGTCCTCTTGTTGTAGACTCTGTATCTTTTTGACTGAGTAGAATATCCCACCAAAATGCATGAATCCCCTTTTTCTTTCATCTTGTTAAGGTTTTCACCATCTCGGGTTATGTAACAAGTGCAACCAAAGATGTGAAGGTGTTTAAGAGAAGGTTTATGTCATTGATGATGTGATATGGTGTCTTTTCGTGTCTAGGGATGATGAGAGATCCATTCTGAGTGTAACATGCGGTTGTTATGGCTTTAGCCCAAAAGAATAAAGGAAGTTTAGAAGCTGAAAGCATCGTTCGAGCAGCCTCAACGAGAGTACGGTTTCGTCTTTCGACAACGCCGTTCTATTTAGGTGTTCAAGGAGTGGATGTTTGGTGTTCAATTCCTTCTTCTTTAAAATAGCATGAAGTGTCTGTTGGAATTGGTTAATCATTAACCCTAATATTACACTAATATTCTACGAGCTACACAGCGGATATAGATCACATATAGCACAAATAATTAACCATAAAAAACATAAACATAAATAAAGGATGCATAGCTTTAGCAACCAAGTTAGTGATGAAACGCAAGCGTCTTCGTGTACACACACGTGTTTCTAATCGTGCTTAACCAAAACCACTATAAGTATACCTTATTCGAGTGTAATATAGTATTAGGTAAGTCCATGTCGTTCTATGGGATTTGTAGCAATTCATAGATTGTTTATCAAGTAACAAAGCAAATTGATTGTTACGGGTCAAATAGCCTAAATGTATGTATAAAGAAAGCAAGGAACAAGGCATGATCCACATAACATAATAGATATAGATAGAGCAAGATTATAAAAACTAAGCATACCAGTCATAAGATAACGGGTAATCATAAAAACATGCTCACTATCAATAATAACATAGAATCCTTTTAGCCTATATACTACATTATCTCGAGTGTACTAAGAATGGTTTATATCAAACATGCATACATATGAATTCCTCCCAACCCGGTCGGTCAGCATAAGGAAGGGTCTTAAACATAATTCTACTTGGGTTATTTATCAATTTACCACATAATTCTCACAAGTATGATATTGATTCACGACTCAAAATCAACCATTACAACTAACTCTTTCGACCTATAATAGTTGCAACAATCAATCAAAGGATAAACAAGGATCCAAGTAAAGATAACATCGAATTCATAAACATGTATATTCATAAGTCATAGCAAAATCATCCAAAGATTATTTTATGTTTCACATATTAGAACAAAGTACCATTACCAATATTTCGACTACAACAACCACCAACCCAAAACTAATAGTTCCATGATTAACCAGCAACTAAATGCTACTGAGATAACCCAAAATATACCAAGTAACTTTTGTAAATCCGCAACATATCACCCAATGAAGTGTTTGGTAACAAGGTTTATGGTGATGATCTTAAGAGAATTTGATGTGAATCCTCTAAGAATCAAAGTGAGAAGTGTTTAGATTCTAGAAATAGATGGTATGTGGTCTAGATATGGTGTTAGAACTCTATGAATTCGTGGCTATGGTGATGGTGGTAAATGACGGATTAAAGGGGTGTTTAGATCATTGGATCCAAAGATCCTCACCACTCCTTCCTCCTTTCCACATGCTCCAATGAGTGTGTGTGTATGTGTGTGTGTGTGTAAGATATATGATTATGTGAGAGATATCTTTATAATAGGAGAGCCAAAGGAGGGGTTATTTATAGGCTATTCGTGGGCTAAAACTACGCAACCAAAATATATTGTGACGCGCACGTGGGTGTTATGATGTCTTCATTGAATGCTTAATTTTTCCACCCACACTAAAGTGCGCTGCACTTTAGGTTAAACCGCCACACTTTGTGCAAATTTCAGACACTTGGGCCTTTTTCATGGTTTTAGTTAATTGAATTCTCTTCGCGTCGCCGCTAGAATCGCGTCAAACGGGGTTCATATGACCGAGTTATGGCCAAAACAGTAAACAGGTGTCAGGAAGCTTGAGTTTGAGTTTACTTCTTCGTTTAAGCTTCAAATCTTCGTGTATTCTTCCGTTTTCTTCCACGACACGTACTATGAACCTACAATAGCAAATATAGTCTATTAAGTATTAAAAGTTTATTTAATTACAATAAATTTTTACATGAAAAAGCAAGATAACGCATATAAAAACATGTATAATTTGAGCGTTATCAAATCTCCCACACTTAAACTTTGCTTGCCCTCAAGCAAATCTAAGAAAACAAGAAAATTGAAACAATTGGTTCCTACATGGACAAGAGAGATAAACTTTTATGTTTATTTTTAATTTTTATATAATATTTTTTTTTTTTTTATATATATATATATATATATATATATATATATATATATATATATATTAAAAAAATTTAATGGGTGTGAAATTATCAAAAATATTTTTAAATTTTTTAGTAATAAGCGCCATAAGGCGCGCAAACTCCACCCCCCCCACCCCCCCCCCCCCACCCCCCCCCACACTTAGGGTTGGCTTGTCCTTAAGTAAAATAGGGAAAAGAAAATGCCTTTACAAACAAAATTAGACTTATGATAAATTATTTTGGTTTTTTTAATATGCAGAAAGCAGAGAGTTTGAAAATACCTGATCTTCTAGCTTTATAACATGAATCAAGAACCTTACAAAAAAGGTAAAAGTTTATTCCTCTAACAACTCTTTATGTGATGTAATAGAGGGTAGAAGGAAATCATACTCATTTGCTTATACATGATTCATTATATAACAACCCACAATTTTTATCAATGTAATTATCCATCTAATAAATTAGATGCAATTTTCCTCAATGTAATTTCCATCTATTAAATTAGATGCAACCATTTTCATGGAAAGATTTTTGCTTTATTCCATTCTTATATGGTAATACGGTAAACTTACATTACAAAAGTAAACGAGCTCACACAACCTACCAATGCCAATTTCATCAACGTTTATAGCAAGTAAACGTTATAATATGTCAAGCAATATGTTTTAAACACCATTTTACCATACGTTATTGATTTAATGTACTTTCCATAACGTTATATCAAAACGGACTTTAAACATTAATGTTTATATCAAAACCCCGATTATATGTAATGTTTACATATAAAATAAATGTACAAGCTTGCAAGGCATGTGTACAAGTGTACAATGCATATCTATTGAATATTTTTTTCCCTCCTAAACCTTAGTACAACACCATTAAGCTTAGAATACAAGTCAAAAATGCACGAATATTCAAATTGCCATTTTCCCTCCATTTTCCTTCTAGATTTCGTACAACTTTTTCAACACAAGTTATAAACACTTATAGCACAACATTTAAACATTTTCCCT
Organism: Tanacetum coccineum; assembly: GCA_026074375.1. Taxonomy (NCBI): domain Eukaryota; kingdom Viridiplantae; phylum Streptophyta; class Magnoliopsida; order Asterales; family Asteraceae; genus Tanacetum; species Tanacetum coccineum. Next base: position 17,780 of record BQNB010004422.1, on the reverse strand, counting down.
CCCTAAACTTAAACCCTAGCTCGATTTAAACCATAAACCCTAATCCGAAAACCCTAATGACCCGATACACCTTAACTAGCTTCGAACCAAGTTTTAATCAAGCAACCACCCTCTCACCACCATGATCCACCACCTTGCTAGCCTCCTTGTCACCACCTAGCTAGCACCCTACCACCTCCATCACCAACTTGGGCTCTAAGGCAATCGAACCACCTCCATCACCTCCTTTGGTAACTGAAACCTCCCCACCACCTTACACCTCTCCATACTAGCTCTCCTTAGTCACCTATCTATCCCTTGGCCATCACTCCTAGCTTACCTTGGCCACTACTCCACACAAACTTCGCCTCTAAGTTTTCGAACCCTATATATAGCAGCATACATGCATACTTCAAAACTCACCTCATAAAACTAGACCAATTCACTTAATGGTTCTGTTCCTAGACAAGCCTAGGAAGGAGAAGAAAGGTCAACAAGCTGTTTTAAAGTCAAGGTTTAAGAAGAACAAGGGTTCTTGAAGTCATCTCCAAGATTTTCGAACCATATTCACCATTTTTGACCCATTTTCAAGTTCTAGTAAGCTTTTCATCCGGTTTAATAAACTCTTATCGTATTTTAGCTTCTATCCATCCTTATGATCACATGAGCTAAGCCCTTGAACCCTAAGGCCACACATTTGGTTTTCCTAAACCAAACGCATGCCTTAAAACCCTAAAAACCTTATTTTGAAACACTAATAAGCTATAAGCTATAAGCTGGTCCTAAAAGCTATTTTAATAAGCTAACCCATCATTTTTATGAACTTTGAAACCAATCCTAAAAGCCTTAACCCATCGGGTTAATAATTCTAAACCAAACGTACCCTTTTTGGTAGTACATGCTGAGTATCGAGCGCGTTAAGCTTGTTTTTCATCGACTAAATAGTTATTAATGTTGTTAATCCTATGTATGTTAGCTTAGTGTAATATGCTATGACCTGCTAAATACGTTCGAGACTTGAAAAATACAACTATTATTAATTTTGACTTAATTGCTTAATGTGTTATGCTAAGGTAGTGTTGTATAGTGTTAATATTTTTAATCATTGAATAGAGGGGTGAAAATGTAAATATCATATTGTTAAAACTACATGGGACCTGCGTGCCTGGCTTGAAAGATAAGGGTTAAAAGTTTTAGAATTGTATATAAAAGGTTTACATTGTAAACTAATATATATACCAAGGGTATATATTGTCGTTTTGAATTCTTAAAGATATAAAAATGTAATATTTTTATATTAATTATAAAAATATATTTAAACATTATAAGACTCGATTTTATTAAAACCCGACATATTTATCGTTTCACTCATCGATCGAAACATATAAAAACAATTATGTTATATATCTAACATAATTTATCATCCGCTAGCTTTTGAAGAAACTTAAAATAATAAAATCATATCATTTAAACTATAACGTATCACGTTACTAGGGGATTTTCATTGTGAGGGGCTTTTTATTTGGGTAGACTTATTTGACGAGTTGTGGATTTTCGATTTAAAGTGTCCTAGCTCCTAAACGTTTATGCATGACCTCTGGATTATGATTGCTGACAGTGATTCGGATGTTTTCTCAAACTAAGATAACCAAAATCATTTATCATTAATTTATGAAATAAAGTTTTGAAACAATCAAATATAGAATTGACATATTACAACCCTGGTTGCGTAACGGAGGCTGTTTTCTTCAATTTGAATTTATAAATTTCAAGGTCAATCATCTTACCCTTATCAAGTGTGAGTTTAATAGTCCCACTTTATATGTTTTTCCAAACCCCGTGGGGGGATACATGCTATAAACCATGAATACAAGTATTTTCTAACTGTATGCTATCCTGATATATTATTGCCTAAGTTTACCTCTACTGCCAATAATCAATAATCTTGAACCATTATCACTTGCGACAGACACGGACAAAAGTGAACGCGAATATTGTGGATAGATCTATTGGGATTGACGAATCCCGTTTGTGTTTACCTATACATGAGGTAATCAAACGCACTATATTTGAGAATAATGGGTAACTTTGGAGCAAATTTACCTTTCCATTAGGGGACATTTGTTCCTCAATAATGTCACTGAGGTGATTTCCATGTGAACGTGTTGGTGTAATGAGCTTTGGGCAATTATACTATTTTTCATGATAATTGTAATTGTACAATTATTACCACTTATGATGACTTGTATTCAACCATTATATTGCAAACATGTGAATTTCACTCAACCTTTGTGTTGACCCTTTTAGCATGTTTATCTCAGGTAATTGATCAACTAGGGGAAGGGAGTGCATTAGGACTTGAGGACGTCCAAACTTGTTATCATTCAAACTCTATGTTTTCATATGTATTTTGGTACCTCAATTGTTTAATTAAATCTGAATAATATTAACATGATTAACTAAATTTTCCTAACTCGTCTATGTTGAGTGTTTTTTATTATTATGATTGTTGATTCTTGACAGAATACCCAATTGGAGCTTCCGCCTGTATATGTTCAAATAAGGGGTGGTGTTACACTTTAAGTTACCATAGGCTTGTAAAGAAACAAAACTGCATCGAAAAGGCGTATAAGACCAGGCATCATACATATCAAAAGAGGACTTTTATTTGGGTTATAATGTACAGGCTAAGGGTTAATAAGGGTATGGATAAGGCATGGGAAATATATATTGGATTTAATTTTATAATATACATGTCGACAAGTCCAATAAACCCATGTTGCTAGTTACAACAATCCACAAAACCCAAGCTAATTGGTATTCAGTTCTAACAAAGTACAATTCAATTATACCACGTTCAACCTGTTCCTTGCTAAAGTGGTAGCGGATATTGATGTGCTTGGTACGGGAATGTTGCACAGGGTTGCATGAGATTGCTTTAGCTGATTGCGAGTCATAGTACAACGGTGTTTTGTTGTAGTTGAAGCCATAATCCTTAAGTTGTGTCCTCATCCACATTACTTGAGCACAACTTTTAGATAACGCCACGTACTTTGCTTCTGCTAAATACATTGCAGTGCAATCCTGTTTCTTTGACATCCAACTGACTAGCTTTTCACCAGGAACGGTATTCCTCCAGATGTGCTTTTGCGAGTATCAAGGCATCCGGCGTGATCAGCATTTGAAAATGCGGTTAGTTCAAAACTCGAATCCTTCGAATACTAGAGTCCCATATTAATGGTTCCCTTTAAGTATCGAAAGATCCTTTTAACCTCTTTGAGGTGCTTTTTTGTTGGTCTTGCTTGATAACGTGCACAGTAGCATACTGCTTGCACTAAGTCTGGTCTACTAGATGTGAGATAAATGAGTGACTCGATCATACTACGATATCGTGTTTGGTCAACGAGTGTTCCACTAAAGTCTGCATCCAGTTTAGGTTTAGTAGCCATTGGTGTACCAATGCTATCACATTTATCCATACCATGCTTTTTGAGTATCTCTAAAGCATATTTGGCCTGATTAATAAAGATACCTCTTGGGGATTGGTGGATCTGAAGTCTTAAAAAGAATTTCATTTCCTCTATTAAGGACATTTCAAATCTACTGTGCATCAAATTTTCAAATCTCATAGAAAATTTTGGGTTTGTAGACCCGAAAATAATGTCATCGACGTAAATTTGCACGAGTAGAATGTCCTCCCCGTATCTTATCGTAAACATAGTAGGGTCAATAATAGCTTTAGTAAAGCCTTTGGACATTAGGAAATTTAAGAGTTCATCATACCAGGCTCTAGGAGCTTGCTTCAATCCATATAGAGCTTTCCTTAGACAGTAAACTTTCTCTTGATGATCAGGATCAACGAACCTATATGGTTGGCAACATAAACCTCCTCCTTCAGTGGACCATTAAGAAATGCCATTTTAACATCCATCTGGTATACTGGAAAAGATTTGTGTGCAACGTAGGTAACAAAAATCCGAACTGCTTCTAATCGAGCGACTAGTGCAAAAGATTCCTCGAAATCAATACCCTATTCCTGTGCATACCCCTTAGCTAGAAGTCATGCCTTATTGTAAATAACAGTATTGTCTTCATCTTTCTTGTTTTTCCATAACGACTTCAGTTTAATCACTGTCTTTCCAAAAGGTTTGTCAACAAGTTCCCAGACTTTGAGTCTGTCAAATTGGTGAATCTCTTCCTGCATCGCCTCGATCCATGCATGATCAGCCATTGATTCCTTAATGTTTAATGGTTCAGCAGTACTCACGGTGAGCACGAACATATACATTTCAAGATCTGTTGCAAGTTGTCGTCCTGTCTATACTGACTTTGATGGATTTCCCCGAACTTGTTCTAACAGGTGATCTGTAGTCCATCGGTGTTCAGATTGGTGACGTTGGTAGAATGTAAGCATGTTTGAATTATCAACATTGCGTGAGCAAGTCTCAGCAACTTCTTGTACCGGTGTACAAAATGGATTGATAAATGCATATGGTTCAAAATGTGCTTCTTTTGCTTGATTATCGATGTTTTCCTTAGCATGAACAGTTGTAGTTGGAGTGATCGGTTCTGACGTAGGTTGAACATTCGCTGGAGGTTGTATGTCTTGTTATGTAGAATTATCAGAGAGAAAGGAAGACTTGGAGACACTTGAATTACCAGCACTGAATAATTCATTGTATAAAGGACTGAAAAGAAGATCCAACTCTTATAGTGATGGTGCATCTGTGTTTGCTGGAGGAGAAACAATTGGAACCAGCATTGAACTTGACGGTTCATTGTTGTGGTCTTGAATGTCAAGTTCTAAACGGTTGTGATCAGAAGTCTTTTGTAGTGGTGGCACGGGGCCAGAGTTGTCATAATCTGATGCCTTTGACAATTCCTTGATTTCATCAAAGTTTATATGAATGGATTCAACTATCAATCTGGTCCTCTTGTTGTAGACTCTATATCCTTTTGACTGAGTAGAATATCCTACCAAAATACACGAATCCCCTTTTTCTTTCATCTTGTTGAGGTTTTCACCATCTCGGGTTATGTAACAAGTCCAACCAAAGATGTGAAGGTGTTTAAGAGAAGGTTTTCTGCCATTGATGATGGGATATGGTGTCTTTTCGTGTCTAGGGATGATGAGAGATCCATTCTGAGTGTAACATGCGGTTGCTATGGCTTTAGCCCAAAAGAATAAAGGAAGTTTAGAAGCTGAAAGCATCGTTCGAGCAGCCTCAACGAGAGTACAGTTTCATCTTTTGACAACGCCGTTCTGTTCAGGTGTTCAAGGAGTGGATGTTTGGTGTTCAATTCCTTCTTCTTTAAAATAGCATGAAGTGTATGTTAAAATTGGTTAATCATTAACCATAATATTACACTAATATTCTACGAGCTATGCAGCGGATATAGATCACATATAGCACAAATAACTAACCATAAAAAACATAAACATAAATAAAGGATACATACCTTTAGCAACCATGTTAGTGATGAAAAGCAAGAGTCTTCGTGTACACGTACGTGTGTCTAATCGTGCTTAACCAAAACTACTATAAGTATACCTTATTCGAGTGTAATATAGTATTAGGTAAGTCCAGGTCGTTCTATGGGATTTGTAGCAATTCATAGATTGTTTATCAAGTAACAAAGCTAATTGATTGTCATGGGTCAAATAGCCTAAAAAAATGTATAAAGCAAGCAAGAAACAAGGCATGATCCACATAACATAATAGATATAGATAGAGCAATATTTATAAAAACTAAGCATACAAGTCATAGATGACGGATAATCATAATAACATGCATATCTACCAATAATAACATAGAATCCTTTCAGCCTATATACTACATTATCTCGAGTGTACTAAGAATGGTTTATATCAAACATGCATACATATGAATTCCTCCCAACCTGGTCGGTCAGCATAAGGAAGGGTCTTAAACATAATTCTACTTGGGTTATTTATCAATTTACCACATAATTCTCACAAGTATGATATTGATTCGCGACTCAAAATCAACCATTACAACTAACTCTTTCGACCTATAATAGTTGCAACAATCAATCAAAGGATAAAAAAGGATCCAAGTAAAGATAACATAGAATTCATAAACATGTATATTCATAAGTCATAGCAAAATCATCCAAAGATTATTTCATGTTTCACATATTAGAACAAAGTACCATTACCAATATTTCGACTACCACAACCACCAACCCAAAACTAATTGTTCCATGATCAACCAGCAACAAAATTCTACTGAGATAACCCAAAATATACCAAGTAACTTTTGTAAATCCTCAACATATCACCCAATGGAGTGTTTGGTAACAAGGTTCATGGTGATGATCTTAAGAGAATTTGATGTGAATCCTTTAAGAATCAAAGTGAGAAGTGTTTAGATTCTGGAAATGGATGGTATGTGGTCTAGATATGATGTTAGAACTTTGGGAATTCGTGGCTATGGTTATGGTGGTAAGTGGCGGATTAAAGGGGTGTTTGGATCGTTGGATCCAAATATCCTCACCAATCCTTCCTCCTTTTCACAGGCTCCAATAAATGTGTGTGTGTAAGATATATGATTGTGTGAGAGATATATATAATAGGAGAGCCAAAGAAGGGTATTTATAGACTGTTCGGGGGCCAAAACTACCATACAAAATATATTGTGCACCGCACTTCGGGTGTTAATGATGTCTTTATTTAATGCCTTAATTCTTTCCACCGCTTCAAAAGTGCGCCGCACTTTAGGTAAAACCGCCGCACTTTGTGCAATTTCAGCACTTGGCCTTCTTCAAGGTTGTATATAATTGAATTCTCTTCGCGTGGCCGCTAGAATCGCGTCAAACGGAGTTTGTATGACCGAGTTATGGCCAAAACAGTGAACAGGTGTCGGGAAGCTTTGAGTTTGAGTTTACTTCTTCGTTTAAGCTTCAAATCTTCGTGTATTCTTCCGTTTTCTTCCACGACACGTACTATGAACCTACAATAGCAAATATAGTCTATTAAGTATCAAAAGTTATTATAATTAACCAATAAATATATATATAAACACAGATAACGCATATAAAAACATGTATAATTTGAGCGTTATCAAATTCCTCCACACTTAAACTTTGCTTGCCCTCAAGCAAATCTAAGAAAAAAAATTAGAAACAAAGGTTCCTACATGACAAGACAAGAAAATTTTTATGTATATTTTTAAATTTTGATATATTTTTATATATATATATATATATATATATATATATATATATATATATTAATTTTTTTTTAATGGGTGTGAAATTATCAAAAATATTTTTAAATTTTTTTAGTAAATAAGCGCAAAAGGCGCAAACACCCCCCCCCCCCCCCACACTTAAGGGTTTGCTTGTCCTTAAGCAAAATAGGAAAAGAAATAAGCTTTACAAAACAAAATTAGAATTATGAAAATTATTTTTGGATTTTTTAATATGAGAAAGCAGAGATTTTGACAATACATAATGATCTTTAAGCTGTTATAACATGACTAAGCACCTTACGAAGAAGGAGAGTATAATTCACTCAAACACTCTTATGTGATGTAATAGAGGGTAGAAGGAAATCATACTCATTTTCTCAGACATGATGCATTAAGTTACCATAGGCTTGTACAAGAAACAAAACTGCAACGACATGGCGTAAGCACCAGCCATAAATATCAAAAGAGGACTTTTATTTGGGTTATAATGTACAAGCTAAGGGTTAATAAGGGTATAGATAAGGCATGGGAAATATATACTGGATTTGATTTTATAATATACATGTCGACAAGTCCAAGAAACTCATGTTGCTAGTTACGACAATCCACAAAACCCATGAGGTTATCGAACCTCTCATCAATATATCCGACACATATCATAGCTATTATTTATTACTTTTCTGTCTCTTTTTTTTCGATTTAACTTTTTTTTTCAACTCAACTAACAATTCCCCAACACTTGAGATAAGGATCCACCACAAAAAATACGAATACGAAGGTGTACAATCTTCATCTTCATTGAAATAGCACAATACTCATAACAAAGCGCGAACAAACTGTGAGCAAAAAGCAACCAATCGTACTGAGCAACTAGCAACCAACCATAGGGACTTTTGACAAAGGGTAAGGCTAGGCTAAAGGTTATATTTTTGTATTTTTCATTTCTAATCTGGATGAGAAACATGAATAGAATGGCTCAGTGGGTTAAACTAGGGGTATCTAGCACTAAAGATGGGTGCTAACAAACGGGTTTTATTTGGGTGGTTAGCTAATCAGTGTAATTAGCTAAAAGAATCATATGTTAAACGGATGGGCCATTTGGGTTAATTCTTAAGTTGCCTCTTTATCACTTAAAAATACCTTTATCACGCGAACGTGATCTCACTGCGGTCTTGTAATAATTTCAAGCACAAGTTCTAGAATCAATAAATCACCGGCACACTCATATAATATTAAACCGAAAATGCTCCAGAAAAGGCGACAAACTACAAATACACAGCCGTAACGACGAATGAGACACTTGCAATTGCATTCAAACCTTAACTCGAGAAAGCTAAAGGCCAAAATTATCTTAGGTATCAAAGATAGATACCTGGATTCCTTAAGATCTAAATGCTAATTTTACATTTTTTTGGTGATTGGTATAAATGCGCAAGTAATGTCATTGATCCCGAGTCGGGTCTGCTTTATCAATCGGGACACATCTCTGATTTCAAAATTTTATTTATTTTATATTATTTTTTACTACGTTTTATTCTAATATATTAATCTAAGTGGCAAAAGATTTAAAAATAAATTAGATTGTTAGATTACCGAGGGCGAACAAAAGTTTATATTTTTAATAACGAGTCTGATTTTTCAATTCAATTCATTTTCCCTCCACACTTAAATTGAGCATTATGTGTAATCAAAAAACAACTTAAAAGTAGGATAATGGGAGAAATAAATATAAGAAAACGAGACTTTCCGGGGCTCACTATAAGTGCATCGCGTTGGAATTCTGGATGGAAATTGATTATGGCGGCGAAAACAGAAGATAAATGCCATCTTTTGCTCATTGTGGAACCTCAAACCATTATAATATTATACTCAAAATATATCACATCCCCAAGTGATAAGTATCACCACCATCCAACCTCCACCTGTTTATTTAATCTGAAAAATAAATCTACAAAAACTGTAAAATACAAAAGCGCACTTTCGTTAAGGCTGCAAAACACGATGGCATTTAGCTATATGCAAACAAAAGCCCTTTTTTTTAAATTCCTTGGTTCCCCAAAGTGGAAAAACAGAGTCGAGTTGAGTCGCGTGATGGGTTTTGTTTTTTCAGGGAACACACCCACAAAGTTCAAAACAACGATTTTTTAGTTATTTTTTATATTTTTTTAAAACAAAATTCATATATTTTAAAATACTAGCACGGGAAAAAAAAAAAAAAATGAACCAAAAAGTACGCCGACCACAACAAAAATAACGTTGTTTGCGTGTCGTGCTGTTTGATTATTATGACAAACAAAAACCACGATTTTTAAAAAAAATCAATATTATTTAATATCATAAATGCCTAAACACATGCAAAACATAAAATAGACAGACACATACACACCAACTAAACAAAAGGAAATACAAAACTATTTTTAAGATTATATAGTTTTAACATTTTTATGCCTTTTTAAAAAAACAAACACGCAGGCAAACATACACAAACAAGCAAGCATGCAGAAACAAACAAAAGATAACAAATATTCACATAAGATAAGACAAAAATAAAAATGCATCAGATTTATTTTTATACAAAATCAATATTTTTGGATGTTGAGAAAACACGACGCACTTAATAACAAGTGCGGCGTACTATGAGTTTTGACAACAAATTTTTATAGCTTTAATAGATGCAATGCAAGGAAAACTAACAAACTAACAAAAACATGATTTATTATATAAACAGGAACATGTAGAAATCAAAATAAGCAAAAATAATTTAGAAATAAAAATCTTTTTTTTGGTTTTTTTTATGACAACTAAATATTCACAAAATTACAAGGTGTATATTAGATATATTGGGATTTCAAATGAACACATACCTGAGACTAGAAATTTGCGAGGTTTTCTTTGGGTTTTAAATCAGATTCTGCTGGTGAAAATTTTGCAGATAGTGCGGCGTACTTTTTGGGTTTTCTAGGAAACCAGCACACAAATTGTATGTGCGGCGTACTTCCTGAAGAAAAATGATTTTTTAGGTCAGTTTTCCAGAAAACTGTACGGCGAAAGAGAAGAAGATTATCACAGGACAAGTGCGGCGGTTTGGTGTGAAACCGACGTACTTTAAGTATAAACCTGCAAAATAACAAACGGGAACATGGGAAGTGCGGCACACACATAAGGATGTGCGCCGTACTTTCTATAACAGCAGACATATTTTAAGATTTTAAAGAGATTTAAACACACGTAAGATGCACAAGACTAGCAAACAATCTGCAAACAACTAAACAAATCCCCGGCAACGGCGCCAAAAACTTGATGTTGGTTTTTACAAGTTTAAATTTATCTGAACTAGAATACCGATTTGTCTAAAAACTAACATCATCGGGAAGGATACCTATTCGAGTGTAATATAGTATTAGGTAAGTCCAGATCATTCCACGAGATTTGTAGCATTCATAGATTGTTTATCAAGTAACAAAGCTAATTGATTATTACTGGTCAAATAGCCTAAACGTGTGTATAAAGCAGGAAGAAAACAAAGGGCTATCAATTCAATAATAGATATAGAATAGAGAAGACTTTATATAAAAAGCCATACAAGGCATTATAGAGGGTAATATAATAACATGCATATCTACAATGATAACAGAGAATCCTTTTGGCCTAATATACTACATTATCACGAGTGTGGCATTAAGAATGGTTTATATCAAATCATGCATACATATGAATTCTCCCAACCTAAGTCGGTCAACATAAGGAAGGGTCTTAAACATAATTGTACTTGGGTTGTTTATCAATTTACCACACAATTCTCACAAGTATGATATTGATTCGCGACTCAAAATCAACCATTACAACTAACTCTTTCGACCTATAATAGTTGCAACAATCAATCAAAGGATAAACAAGGATCCAAGCAAAGATAACATCGAATTTATAAACATGTATATTCATAAGTCATAGCAAAATCATCCAAAGATTATTTCATGTTTCACATATTAGAACAAAGTACCATTACCAATATTTCGACTACAACAACCACCAACCCAAAACTAATAGTTCCATGATCAACCAACAACCAAATGCTACTAAGATAACCCAAAATATACTAAGTAAACTTCTGAAAACTTTGTAACATATCACCCAATTGAGTGTTTGGTACAAGGTTTATGGTTATGTCTTAAGAGAATTTGGTAGTGAATTCTTTAAGAATCAAAGTGAGCAAGTGTTTAGATTTCTGGAAAATAGATGGTATCTGGTCTAGATATGGTGTTAGAACTCTGGGAATTTGTGGCTATGGTGATGGTGGTGAGTGGCGGGTGTTTGGATCATTGGATCCAAAGATCCTTACCACAGGCTCCAATGAGTATGTGTGTGTGTGTGTGTAAGATATATGATTCTGTGAGAAATATATATAATGGAAGAGCCAAAAGAGGGTATTTATAGGTTGTTCGGTGGCTAAAACTGCTGCACAAAATATGTTGTGCGTCGTACTTCGGGTGTTAATGTTGTTTTCATTTAATGCCTTTAATTCTTTCCACCGCCTCAAAAGTACACCGCACTTTAGGTAAAACCACACTTTGGGCAATTTTAGCACTTGTCCTTTTTTAAGGTTGTAGATAATTAAATTCTCTTTGCGTGGCCACCAGAATTGCATCAAACGGATTTCGTATGACCGAGTTATGGCTAAAACAGTGAACATGTATCGGGAAGCTTTGAGTTTGAGTTTACTTCTTCGTTTAAGCTTCAAATCTTCGTGTATTCTTCCATTTTCTTTCACGACACGTACTATGAACCTACAATAGAAAATATAGTCTATTAAGTATCGAAAGTTCTTATATTTAACCAATAAATGTACATAAAAGCACAGATAACACATATAAAAACATGTATAATTTGAGCGTTATCACATCTCAAGTCTAAGGATAAACATAACTTTCACCATATGTGTAATGCATCTAATGACATCGATCTATAAAGTGATTAACACATGTGGGGTATCCAATATTCAACCTCATTGAATATCATGTGAAGTTGGCAGAATCATCTTTACATATTCTCCTAAATACAACCAAACACTCACATTTACCTTGTCTTAACAATATTCCCATAATGTTAATTGGTAATGGATAAAGCTTTAGAATGCTTAAAAAACATTCATGGATTTAAACATGTAAATATAGGACATAATTATTATAAAAATGAAAATAGGATACCATGTATATTAATTCATTCAAAAGAAATAACAATCGTTTAACATCTCATTATCCAAATACTAACTAACACATCACAGATTTACATAAGACTACTAGCAGGAAAAATCCCAATTGCCATAGCATGTTTATAATGCTTATTAAACGACATTGGCTTTGTGAACAGGTCAGCTACGTTGTCATATGTGTGAACTTTCTTAAGGATAATTTCACATTCTTGAATTACTTGACGGATGTAGTGATATTTCCTTTGAAAATGTCTGGCTCCCTTCAAGATACCAGGATCAGCAGCGATTGCTATTGCAGGTTCATTGTCACATAGTATCTCCATAGGTCTTTTATTCGATGGCACGACATCGCCAAGTCCATCAATAAATTTCCTCATCCAGACAGCTTTCATTGATGCTTCAGCAGCAGCAATGTACTCAGCTTTTGTAGAAGACATAGTAGTAGTGCTTTGCTTGGCACTCTTCTAGTCTATGGCTCCACCATTAAGTACGAACACATATCACGTTTGAGATTTGATATCGTCCTTATCTGTCTGAAAACTTGCATCAGCATAACATGATACTTTTAGCTCAGCTTCAGGTTTTGCCCTATACACAAGAACCATATCTTTAGTTTTCCTTAAATACTTAAGAATAGTTTAATAGCAGTCTAGTGAATCTTACTAGGATTTTGCTAAAAATGACTACACAAATTTTGCGCAAAGGCAACATCAGGTTTAGTACATCTAACCGCATACATGATTGAACCTATAGCTAAAGCATAAGGAACTCCATGCATACGTTGTACCTCACTAGGTGTTTTAGCACCTTGAGACTTTCTATAGTCTGGCTTTTCCATCATTGGAGTATACCCTTTCTTGGAGTTTTCCATCCTAAATGTCTTTAGGATTTTCTCTAGATAAGCACTTTGACTAAGAGAAATTAACCGCTTAGATCTATCACGTATGATCTTGATTCTAAGGATGTATGATGCTTCTCCTAAGTCTTTAATAGCAAAACATTTACAAAGCCAAGATTTAACTTCTTGCAGCATTTAACGTTATTTCCTATGAGTAATATGTCATCGACATATAAGATTAGGAATGCAACACTACTCCCACTAGCTTTGAGATATACACATGGCTCATCAGGATTTTGAGTAAAACTAATCTTCTTGATTTCAACATCAAACCTTTTATTCCAACTCCTAGATGCTTACTTTAATCCATAAATGGAACGTTAAAGTTTACAAACTTTGTTGGGATGTTTCGGATCCACAAACCCTTCAGGTTGCACCATGTATACATCCTCACTTAGGTAACCGTTTAGAAAGGCGGTTTTGACATCCATTTGTCAAACCTCATAGTCATAGAACACGGCTATAGCTAAAAGAATCCTTATAGCTCTAATGTCTACAACAGGAGAGAAGGTTTCCCCATAATCTACACTGTAGGTTTGGGTATAGACTTTTGCTACAAGACAAGCTTTAAAGGTGTGTAAATTGCCATCCATGTTAGTCTTTTTCTTGAAAAGCCATTTACTCCCAACAGTTTGACCATTAGGAGAAATATCAAACAAAACCTAAACTTGGTTATCTTTCATGGGTTACATTTTCGTATTCATAACTTCAAGCCATTTATCATATTCAAAATCTAATAATGCAGCTTTATAATTAGACGGTTCATTAAGATCCCCTAATTCATATTCCTCAACATCAACATAGAAGCCATATCTATCGGGTGCATGAGGTATCCTTACGGATCTACAAATAGGAACTTTACATTTTGGGGCTCGACCTCGATGGGCACGACCTTATTATGTTCTTCGCTAGTATTTTTAGAAGGTTGTGTATCTACTTCTTGAATTAATTCAAGTCCTTTGTCACTCCCATTCAATTTGAGAGGTCCATGACTCCCACTCGCTTCTTGTACCATGAGGCTATTTTTAAAGAACTTAGCATTTCGAGCAACAAATATCTTGTTCTCGGGTAGATAGTAAAAGTAGTACCCATTGTTTCCTTTGGGTAACCTACAAAGAAAATTAAATGGATCTAGGATCAAGTTTGTCATGCGCGTCTCGTTTCACAAGTGCCTTATAACCCCAAACCCTTAAGTATGGCAACTTGGGAGCTTTCCCATGCCATATTTCATAAGGCGTCCTTTCAACCTTCTTGGTTGGAACCATATTGAGAATGCGAGCTGTAGACTCGAGGGCATATCCCCAAAAGGATTTTGGTAGAGTTTTTAGATTCATCATGGATCGAACCATATCAAGTAAAGTTCGATTCCTCTTCTTAGACACCTCGTTATGTTGTGGTGTATAAGGCGGAGTAAGTTGAGATACAATAGCATAACTTTTCATGTGATTAACAAACTTATGACTCAGCTATTCTCCTCCTCGATCAGATCGAATAGCATTTATCTTTTTACCGAGTTGATTTTCAACTTCATTTTGAAAGACCTTAAATGTTTCAAATGCCTCATGTTTATGTTTCATCAAGTAAACATAACCATAATGGCTAAAATCATCTGTAAAGGTAATGAAGTACCTAGCACCCTCTCTTGACACAGTTCTAAAAGGACCACATACATATGTGTGTATAAGTCCTAATAGGTCCTTAGCTCTTTCCACTTGACGTGGAAAAGGCTTGTGCGCCATCTTCCCAATTATATAAGACTTACATTTCTTAAGTGATTCATCGTGAGTGGATTATAAGATCCCATCACGCTGAAGCTTGTCCATGCGTTTCTTATTTATATGTCCAAGATGACAATGCCATAGATAAGAAGAGTCCAAAGAATATTTGACTCTTTTGTTGCTAACATTAAAATTAGAAATAACATTTAGATAAAGATTATGCATATCTATTTCATAAATGCCATCATGTGGAATTGCATTAAAATAAAACACATTATCTTTCAAAATAGAAATACTATAATTCATAAATGTATGACTATAACCGTTTTCAACCAAACGAGAAATTGAAACAACACCCCTAGTAATAGTAGGTGCGTAATGATAGTTGTCTAATACAATTATTAAACCACTAGGAAGAATTAAATCAAAACTTCCAATAGCTTCAACGGTTGCACGCATTCCATTGCCCATGTACAGACGTAAAGCTCCATGTTTCAACTTGTTGCTTCTTTTAAGACCCTGCAAGGTATTACAGATATGAGTACCACAACCCGTATCATATACTTAAGTCTTATTAGGAAAAGCATAGAGTTCTATAATGAAGATACCTGAAGTACTAGCCATGCTAGCATTCTTCCTCTTCTTTAACTCAGATTGGTAGGATGGAAAATTTCTCCTCCAATGACCCACCTCCTTGTAGTGGTGGCAGATAGAGTCCTTTGTCGGATTATCTCTCTTAGGCGGTGGTGGGATCTTAGGCTTGGGAGCATAAGCAAGCTTATTCTTTCCCTTGTCCTTACCCTTTTCCCCTCGTGTTTCCTTTTGTCCTTCTGGATCTTACCCCCCCCCCCCCGTATAGCTAACACAGTGGAGGTCTCGGCCTTCTTTGGAATACCTTTCTCATGGAGTTTCAGCATAGCATGCAATTCAACTATCGTCTTCCCCATGCTATGCATGTTGTAGTTCTGTATGAACTGATCATAGTCCTTGTTGAGAGAATTCAAAATAAGACTCATACCAAGTTCATTTGGCATTGCATAGTCTAGGCGTTCCAATGTGTCCAAGTAGCTCTTCATCTTCAAGAGATATGGCTTACTGATTGACCTTCCTCCTATTTACAAGTGTAGAATGCTTTAAATGTTTCATACAGTTCCTGTTTTGCCTATTCTTTGAACATAATTTTTAGTTCTTTCATCATGTCATATGCATTGTATTTTTCCAACTTCCTTTGCAGGTCTGGAGACATACTCGATAGCATAAGACATGCAACCTCTTGCTCAAGATTGACAATCTCATAGTACTTGTCAATAGTGTTAGGGTTAGCAGTTTCAGAATCAGGAACGAGTCTAATAGGCTATTCCACAAACTTTATCTTTTTCTCATACCTAAGAACAATCCTCAGATTGCGATACCAGTTTGTAAAATTTGAACCAGTGAGTTTCTCCACTAGGAGAATCGACCTGATAGTCGTATTTTTTGTGTTTTGGGCAGCAGCAACCATCTACAAAACAACTAAAAGTTCATAAAATATTAGTATTTTCAATAATAATCTCTTATAAAATTAACTGCCCATGTTTATACTTGAATAAACAATTAATTTTATCAAGAGTCTAAAATCCAACTTTGATGTTGTACGATTAATGTAGTTTATCTACTAGAAATGGTATAACTCAAAGAGGTAATCAGCATCTGATAATTTCCAACATGTGCAACTCTTAGATTGTATGGGGCACAAGGCATCATAATCTAGAATTACAATGTCAAGTAGCATGTTTAACCCCATCTATTGCCTCGGGTTGAAGTTCTGAACGACACACTCGATTTAAGTCGTCCAATACAAAATCAGTAATTTTACAGTCTCAGGTTTAACCATACGATTGTTATATTACCTTGTTTTGTAAAATATACCTAAAACTATTTTAGAGTAAAAATTACAACTCAAGTGATTTCATACTTGGATTGCAATTGACTTATTTTTCGGGTAGAGTATTGATAAAATGATGTTACCAAAATTTGTGTATAAGGAAGCATGCATACAACCTTATGACACTAGTTCTTTTAAAACGTTTCCATTTTAGTTTTTAAAAGCTTCTATAAATAGAAATCCCTACATTTTATAAATCACATGCCATTTATAAAATTAGGGTTTCCATGATTTACAACATTTCTAAGTATAAGTGATCTTACTATGGATAAGGTTAATTTCCCATGGGAAATAATCAAACTCTAGTAACGATTATTACATACTTAAAATATGTTAAAATGGTTTATGTAAAGTTTGTGTATTCTTGCGTTGTTCCGTCGCGGGTTCCCTTGCGGAAACCAAAACCCCTACGTTATAGAACGTTTGCAAGAAAATTACAAAATTTACGTATATAGTTTATGATATAGCAAAGTGTACATATCAATATATGGTACAATAAGCATTTTAATCATGTTCTTTTAGTCCATATTAATTTTGAAAATCGTTTTTGCATAATTATATAAAAGAAAACGCCACGGTATAAAACATGCAAAACATATTTACTAAATTTAATCATACTAAACAAGAATCACATACGTAACTAAAGCATTTATTCAATAAAAGTATTCCCTACTTTTGTAATTAATCAAATAATTCACGTAAGATTCTCATGCCTACATATATTCACATGCATGCATACCCGTATATATATATATATGTATATATATATATATATATATGTATATATATATATATGTATATATATATATGTATATATATATGTATATATATATATGT